>VWZX01003204.1:7795814-8005814 GCA_013399015.1 Galbula dea | reverse complement strand
ATTTCTGTTCTTTTTTGCCCTATGACTGCTTTTCATATAAAAGACCTTAACTAGTACAACTCTAACCCAGAGCTCATGGCGGGCAGCTGAGAGTCTAACCACCAGACTGCTGAGCAGTGGTCTATATGTGTCTGGGTTAGGGAAGGTTTCTTTGATCTCCTCATGCCCCCCGGAATGCATTTCTGCACAACTTCAAGAAGAAGAGGCGGATTGCACATCCTATCTCCCCAATCTCAACCTCACTTTACCCCCGTTGGTTTGGGCCCTCTCTTGGGTGGTGGGAAATGTGGTTTGGATCCCTCCAGGCTGAAGAAAGCGCTGAAGCCAGATTTCTCACTTCATAGGCCAGCGCTTTCGCTAGCTTGTCTCCTGATAAAAAAAAAATGAAGTAAAAGAAGGTGTGTGCATCCCTGTCTTGGTCTGTGTTTAAAAAGAGTGAGCAAAGCTCAGTTCTGAGTGCTTCCAGATGTCTCCCCTCAGGAGTGGGCTCGGCCCTCTGGAACCTAAGTGGAGGGAGATATTTTGCTTTGCAGACCTGATTCACGTACCTTAGGACTGGGTTGGAGTTTGGGCACACCCTGTGTGCTCAGCATTTCCAAATTGGCTGCCTTTCAGTGGCTTCCGATGCACCACATGGAGACTTGCCCCAGGGCTGCTCCCTGCTGTAGCAGACTTCCTGGTTTTAAGCCTCCAGGCTTGAGGCTGTAGCAGGACCAGAGAGGAGGTGCATGGATGTGCTCCACTCTGAGATAACTAACGCTCTTTATGTGTTCAGTAGGGAGAGCCCAGGGACCTAATGCTGTGCTTTGGGTTTCCATTTTGGGGCCAGACACTAAAACAATTAGCACAAGTCCTTTTCTTGGATTTAATGTTTAATTTTTAGTCTGGGAGAACCCTGTTCAGTACCTTTCTGTGTCATGTATTTTTCTGGTTACTGGGGTTAAATTACTGAGACATTTAGACTTCTTAAAATGATGAGGAGAGCTTGGAAAGCTTTCCAAAATCTCATGGTTGTAGGCACTCATTCCCAGATACTCAATGGTACTGAAATCAGCAGGACTCTAGATACCTAATTACCTCTCTGCAGTCACTTCTGGAAACCTCACTGGGTGCCTGAAGGCACCAAGTAGCTGGTGCACAAGTGTCTAGCTGAAGGCACATGAGTGGCTCTCAGTGTCCCTGGATACACCTCCTTGGTGCATTTGGTATAAAGCCTCAAGTTTTCAAGTACCTCAGCTAAATTGTTCTTTGTGTCCAGGCCTGCACTAACTTTTGGGCATGAACCCTATGATGCATGACCTGTATGATGCCTGACATGACCATACAGGCATCTAGTATGGCCTTGTGAAGGCATCTGCCATCTTGGGCTTCTCTCTTGAACAGTCTTGGATAGGCCATTCATAAGGGCAAATAAGATTTGTTGATGCCATTTTGTTTGGCAGTTCTTGCATTGTGTGGATGTCCATGGCTAAACTGTGGGCTTGTTCCAGGCAGCAGAATCTGGAAAAGAACTAAAACATGATTAGTCTTGCCAGCACCTCTTGGATTAAGTCCAAAGGAGGACCACAAAAATGATCAGAGAGCTGGAACACCTCTCCTATGAAAAAATGCTGAGAGAGCTGGAATTGTTCAATCTGGAGAGGAGAAGGCTCCAGAGAGACCTTATTGCAGCCTTTCAGTACTTCAAGAGGCCTATAAGAAAGATAGGGACAATCTTTTTAGCAGGGCCTGTTGCAACAGGACAAGGGGTAATGGCTTGAAACTAAAAAAGAGTAAATTCAGACTAGAACCAAGGAAGAAATTGTTTGCCACAAGAGTGATGAAACCCTGGCACAGGTTACCCAGAGAGGTGGTAGATGTCCCCTCCCTGGAAATATTCAAGGTCAGATTGGGCAGGGCTCTGAACAACTTGATCTAGTTGAAGATGTTCCTGCTGACTGCAAGGGGGTTGGACTAGATGATCTTGAAAGGTGCCTTCCAACACAAACCATTCTATGATTCTATGGTTTCTTCAAACATTGCAGCATGCTCAGTTTGGAGTTAGCCTGTAACTATGTCATAGCTACCCAGGCAGGCAGGCAAGATACTGTCTCTGTGCCAGAATCTTGGCCAAACAGCTGTTAGACCAATGCTAACTTTTGGCTATTTTATGTCTCCTTCTGCAGCTGCCAAAATAGACATGCCCAAAAAATCGTCAGAGTTTTACTTTCTTCCCAGCCCTGGTGTCACTACACTGTAGTATCGCTGTCGTTGTTCATAGCTGGCTTTAGCCAAACAGATGGCACTTGACTTTGGCAGAAAGAGTTGAGGATTGTTGGGCAGGATGAATCTTGCAGAAATGGTTAAAAGCTGTGAGGAAAGAAAGGTGCTGCTGGTGCAATTAGCTAATTAGCACGAGGTCAAATTCCTCCTTCAGACACATACTCTCCCTTAAAATTTAATTTGCCTTGCAGCATCAGAATGAAACAGTAAAGAGATTGAAGCCTTTCTCTAAATCTACAAGTGGAAAAGAAAGCATAGTGTTTCTGATACCACTCTTCTCCAGTGGGAAACCTGCTGAGTTTTTAAAGGTATATGCCATGAAGAAGGCCAAACCAGAAACGTTAGGGACTGCTAAGGTGAAGATAAGTGGCTTATATGTGGTGTAACAGAATCAGAGAAAGGATACACAGGGCAGGGCTGTGTGGCCAAAGCAACAGACAAAGGAAAAGGTCTTTGTAGCTGCATTTGGGTTGAGGACTGGGCTAGGAATCCATGGTTGGAACCTTCTCTGTTCTTTGCTTGCACAATGGATCTCAGTTTATGAGACTTATGATCAAATGACTGATGCTTGCTTCACTGCACAAAAAGTAATTCATAGAAGCAAAATCTTACACTTTAGAAAGAGTGAAATTGAAACTCTTTAATTGTGGATGATGTTTGGGCAGATCACCACAACTCATCGCTGCACACAAAAGCCTACCATAGTTCACCAAATATCTACAGCTAAGCTGGAAGGAACTTGATTTATACCATGAGAAGTAACCTTAAGGTACCTCAGGGTTACCTCAGGGTACCTGTGACCTTAAAATAAGCTAAGCTCCAAAAGGTATAAATAATAATAATAATTCTAATAATAATAATTGCAACTCCCTGGATTCAGCTGGACTTACGTGTCAGGAATCATCCTTAATAATGGTGTGCATTAATGAAATGATTATCTAATAACAGTGATTTTCCATACACCTATTATTGTAGGTAATCACAAAATAAAGAAAGCTGAGGTTTTTAAGACCACCTGACAAACAGGAATACCTCACTCTATCTTTGTAATCACAGCTTCACAACCAGCTCCCTGGGGCTGCTTTTCAAAGAGGAGTACCAATCTCTGGAAAACTAGGAGGACTTCCATCAAACTGATAGTTAGGTTGATGTTATCCCAACCAAGGTATGCTCACAGGGTTGAAATCTACCCTGTGGTGTCACAGGAGTGTATTGAGGGTAGAATTTAGGCAATAACTTATAGTTTCTGTTCTGCTGCCTGAGAAGGAGATAGGGTAATGTAGCTTTCAATGACCTGTACATGTCTCTGAGCTTCCTGGGTTTTGGTGGGCAGGTTGACCAAGTGTTTCACAGGTTGCTTAGTAAACATGATTGATAAAACTTTCTGTAGCAAAAGAAATCCCAGTACAGCTATTGGTGGCTTTTCTGTAAACAAGAGGCTGTTACTACATTTATCTTTTGTATTTCTCCTATCCATGTGACATGGCATGAATGTGGCACTGGCACAAAGACAGGAATGAACTACTGGAGAATGTAGTGTGGCAGGTGAATTCTGCACAGCCTCCTTGCTGTTTAGTGTTGTCTTCCT
Organism: Galbula dea; assembly: GCA_013399015.1. Lineage (NCBI taxonomy): Eukaryota > Metazoa > Chordata > Aves > Piciformes > Galbulidae > Galbula > Galbula dea. The sequence continues at coordinate 8,001,964 of VWZX01003204.1, read as the reverse complement.
TTCCCTCCTTCCTCTTCTTTTATGCTTTCCTCTTCACTATGGGGAGATGCTCTTCTTCTGAGCTCTGGGTCCATGTTTCAGCCTCCATTCCTCTCTCTGAAGAGAACAAACCGACTCCAAACTGCAGCAGGGCTGACTGCAACAACAAAGATTCCCTTACTCCTCCTCTTATGAGGGCTTTCCTTGCTCAGTGTCTCCCATGGGGGGTTGGACGCCTTCTGCCACCTCACTCTTGAGACATTAAGACCTTGAAATTTGAAAGAGGAGTGGCATAGTCTGGAGAAAAATGGACCTGTGTTCTAACCCATGCAGCTTGTGATATGCACATTGTTGGGTGATAACAAAGGATTAACATAGGATTTACATTTTTCTTAGGGGACGCTCAGTGGAAAGGGAGCAATCAGCAGCAATGAGGGATGAATCCCTTTGGTGGCAAAGGCTTCCTCTTTCACACAAATAACAGGCTTTTTCTTAATCTACAATTTGTCACTGTTTATTCAGCACTGCAAGCCTTTTAATTGCCCTGCAGCAGCCTGGGTTTGTGCTCTCTGAGAAGCCAGGGAGTAGTTTGGGGGAGTTAGAGGGCATTTCTGCCTCTTTCATCAACACAGAAACCTGAGCAAAGCTTTTCAGCATTCAGTCAGTTTATCTGGGTGAGAATATGGGTGGAACATGACTTGATCATTTGTGATTCATTCATGAGCATGGTGAGGGAAGAAAGAGTCTGGCTTCCATCAGCAGTAGGTAGATTGGCATCGGTGCCCTCGATGCTCAGAGCTTCAGAGCTTGCTTTGCAGAGACAGATGCTGAAGTGGATTCACAGCTTTTTAGCAGTCTCCTCATCTCCTATTTAGCTTTCAAGATGAGAACTATGAAAATCTGTCTAGTTACCTCTGCTGCTCCAGGAAGGCAGAGAGGACTTGAGAGAAACTTCAAGCAGACAGCTTCCCATCAGCTTTTATACAATCCTGCTTCACCCAACACCATATCTGCTCCCAGTTTCCTCCTTAGTGATTGGGATGCTTTAATCCTGGCTTCTGTTCCCTGCTCCAAATATTATTTCTGCTCCAGTCATTTCTAGTATCTACCATTACAGAATTACTGATTCAATTTGTATCTTTAGGGAGTGTTTGGGAACAGTGATCGCTGCCTTGGGGTTGTGAATAAACTGTGTGAAACCTCTACATGTCTTTCCAGAGCAGTGAGTTCTTGCTGAACACAGCCAGTGGGTCTAATGCTGTATTGCTCTGGACATCTGTGCCATTTGCCACAGTGTAAAATCAACATAAAGTCTCCTCTTCAAAAAAGTCTCCACTCATGTAATGAAATCAGTATGAGAATGATGGCTTTTTTATTTTAATGACCACTGCTTGGTTTAGGCCATTCTTTGCCCCCAGGTTAGCTTGATTATACAGTTCTACTATGGGATCTCTGAAAAGTGGCAAATATTATTCAAGAGGAGGTGCCTAATAAGTAAACTCAGTTGTGCATCCACATGGAAGCTGGTATATATTCTATGGAATCTGGTATATATTCTACAGAAGTAACCAGCTTCAACATGATTCAGGCTGGGTGCCCAAGCACTCAGAAAGCAAGAAATGCAATATTAAGCTTGGGAAGTCATACACTGGATAATCCAGCTGCATCTTTGACCCTCTACTTGAAAGTGTCTTATACATGACTACAGATTCTTTGCCCCAGAATACAGCACTGACTATAATACAACTGTAAGCATATAATTATATACAAATGTATTTCTCTTTCAGAGAAATATGAACTAAAAATTCCCTTCTTTGTAGAATTTAATTCTACAATGAAAACCTCATTCAATATATATGCAGAAAGGTAACTTAGCTACAAGCTTAGCAGTAAATCCAGTACTCAGTGTCTGCAAAGGGCTTCAGATCCTCCTCCTATCTAATGTCTTGGTCACTGTAGTGGATATAGTTCTCTTGTGGAAGTGATTAGTTTTCTAGCTTGTTTAGCAAATGTTCTGAGCCATTACCATGGCAATCAGAGTTGATGGGATCTATGCCTGGAATACAGAAATATTTCTACAATATTAAAACCTTAGGAAAGTCACTGTAAAGGTCTAAAATAATGCACCTAAAACCCGTGGACATCCTTCACAATGTACTTCAGTCTGCTATTCTCAAGTAGACAGGGGAAATAGTAACACTCTTGGGTTTTAACCCAGTCAGATAAAATGAGAAATGTTTCAGGTTTTCTTGGCTGAGCATATAGCATCTACCACAATTTAACTCTAACCTTTTTTACTACCTCTAGATGGTAGTGGAATGCAGATGCAGTTATTGTTTGGGTAGCTTAGTCTTTTCACAATCATTGCTGATAGTCTCAGCTGAGAAGTAAAGGACAGAGGCAAATGATCTTTTCTTGCAGATGGAGTGGTAATCTCTTGATCACAATCAGGGCTAGCTGGCAGAGCACTGTGAGCAATGTTTGTTCTCTTATTTATTCTTGCTTTTCTTCTCTATTTCCTGCTATTTCCAAATAAAGAAAATACAAAGAATCCCTAGAAGTAGACTAGGTGTTACATGAGCCAGCAATGTGCCCTGGCCCCACAAAAGACACTTTTTATCCTGGGCTGCACTAGACGACGTATTGTCAGCAGGTCAAGGGTGAGATCCTTCTCCTTTACTGGTGCTAGTGAGGGCACATCTGGAGCATTGTGTCCCATGCTGGGCTCCTCAGTACAGGAGAGACATGGACATACTGAAGAGAGTCTAATGAAGGGTCACAAAGATGTTGAAGGGATTGGCTGGAACATCTTACTTATGAGGAAAGCCTGAGACAGCTGGGATACTTCAGCCAGGAGAAGAGAAGGCTTCAAAAGCTGTCTGGATGTGGTCCTGGGCAACTGGCTCTAGGTGGTCCTGCTTGAGCAGGGGGTTGGACCAGATGACCCCCAGCAGTCTCTTCCAACCTCAACCATTCTATGACACTTTGATTCTGTATTCAAAGACAGAGTTAAAGTCCTACTCCCATTGTCCTTTCATATTGGAGCTCCAAAAGGAGGTGAGGTCAGGCTAGGACATCTCAACTATGCATGCAGGGAGCAGCTTTGCAGCTGTTCTTCCTCTGGCTTTGGGGATCTAAGGAGAAGCTGTGGCACTGGGCTGGGCTGTTCCTGGACCTTTGTGAGTCACTGAATGCCTCGGGGCAGATGAGAGACCTAACGGTGGCCCCTGAAGAATTCTTGGACTCCTCCTTAAAACTGCACCTGGATAAAATGGACCTGGAAATGATGGACTATTCATTTATTATTACTTTTGGTCATAGACTAAGTTTGCTGTGAAATTCAGTTTCAGCTGTTATGAAATTGCTTGCACCTTTCAGGTCAAATCTCCTGGGAACTTCATCTGAGAGAGTCATTTGTGGAGTAATTTCCCCACAAACTGAAGGTGAAAGAAGAAAAGGACACATCTGTTTTATCAGCTATGCATCAGCTGCTGGCATTTTTATGCAGGAAGTGGGAAGCTTCAGTTTTTCTTCTTTCTTAGAGAGTGCTCTTGCCCATGCTGAAGAAGGATGATTGTACTCAACCCCTCTTGTCTAAAATGTCTTATTTCATGTGAATATGCAGCCAGGGAGAACCCACAGACACCCTCAGGAATGAGTCCATTTACTTCCTCTATTGACTAGTATTTAATTTTAATTTTTTTTTTCCAGATTGGAACAGATTCAAGAGGAGGAATTAAGAGCAGTGCACTTCTATAGAACTCCCCAGGGAGATGAGTAGGATTTTTGGTGAGCAGGTAGCTGAATCAGGAAGAAAATTGGATTTGAGCAGCTGTTTCCCAACCAGCTGCTGAGTGGCCTAGCCTACAGGCTAGAGGGTATCCAAGGGCAAGGTGATTTGGATGGTTCTGGAGCTCTTCCACTTGGCAGGCAAGAATTCAGAGCTGACACAGAGAAAGAGCCAGGGTGAGTCACCAGTCTGCTGATTAGGCTGCTCTCCTGGGAGGGAGGCACCTGGATCCCAGATCCAGGTTAGGGTTCCAAAGTGGAACAGCATCAACTGGGAGGAATTGGAAATGCTTAATGTTGCCTGACTAGGAGGTTCTTCTTGCGTAGGAGGCATGAGTTAGAATCCACTCACAGAGGGGAGAGAGTTTAACTCAGGTCTCTTAAAACCTAAAGAGCAGCTCTTATCACTACCTTATAATTATGGGGGTGGGATGGCTTTCTTCAGCAACTGAGTGCTGAGGTGGACATTTGACTTTGTTTTCTCAAAAGTAATGGAAAAATCATTATTCTGTTTTCTGTTCTACTGGGACATTCTTCAGAGAACAGAACAAAGAAATGACTTCTAGTCATCCTTTCTGTGGGACCATTTCTTTATTTTAAATTTAAACTGTGTTAGGGCTTTTTACCTGAAGAACAGACAATTATTCACACTGGCAATGCCATACCATGCTCTGGGAAGTGCTGAGAACATGCTTGTATGTGCAGCTGAGCACAATGTCCCTGGGAACAGTCTGGTGGACTGGGAGCCAGGGATGACCACAGAAAAGTTTGATGGTCCTGGAAGAACTTGTAACTATGAAAAGAGAAAAGGAACTTTTATAGTCTTGGAAAAGCCTCCATTACTTTCAGTTAAATGGATATACTAATGGTAAGATGTAGAGTCTTAAAGATTGGTTCTTCTTCATTTGCAACAGCTTCAAGCTAAAGATGAATCAATTAAAACACAGAGAGTTCTTCTGAATTGAGTCTTCTCTAAAAGAGACAAGAAATCTGGCCAGAATTCTTTATTTGTGTCAGTCCAATAAAATGTGTGAAGGGGAGTCTCCCTGCCTTTACCAGCAGTGATCTGAAAGATCCTATCTGGCCTACTTCTGTCAGCTTGGCATCTTTGCAGTAGTCAGTGGTTGCACAAAACTGGCCAATTTTTCCATATATAGGGTTGCTAAATTACCCTTTCTGGTTTTGTTTTATTACCCCCTCAGAGCAATGATCTCACCGATCAGTGTTGTGTTGCTCTTGGGGAGTGGTAGGGGTGGAGCTGGGTGGGACCAGCAAAGCCCTGAGCTTTTTCCAGAGTTCCCTGCATATGCAGAACGTTTCATTGTCTTCTCTAACACGCCCTCACCTTTCACACAGACTGGAATTTGACACACCAGGTTAGAGAAAGAAAGCAAGGAAGAAAAAAATAAGGGGGGGAAAAAAAAAAGCACAACACAAGAAAAACCTCAGCAAACAAGATCTTATCATGGAAAATATCCATCCACCCTCCTGATAATAAAAAAGGCCTCAGGTTAGGAAAATAAAAAAATGACTCTAATGAACACTCAAAATTAACATGCAAATACGTCCATGGTTCCTGGCACAGATGGAAAGACTGAATATAACCCTCTTCCAAAAAGGTGATTTTTTACACTTCTTGTAAAAAGGAAATTTTACCCCAATTATTGATGGGTTTGCATTGTCTTGAGAAGGTTTTCTTCTCTGTTGAGGAAAGCTCTGAATACTCCTTCTCCCTCACCCCACCCCATACCCCACATTCATTTCACCAGGTGGCATGACGAAACCCTCCAGATCAAGGCAGGTTTCATCAACAAGGCTTCATGCCATGCCACCCATAATTCATCCCAGCCTGCTGTGGCTTTCTCCCAGCAAGCAGCACCTCTTGCAAAACCAGCCCCTGTCTCACACTCCTTCCAAACTCGTGTTCCTGAGCACCAGCAATAGAAGAGTATGAATCACTAAGAGAGTGCCTAGACCTTCGCTCCACTCCGGCCAGTTTGTGTCATTGCCTTAATGTTAATTACACACCATAATGTGTGCATTTAATTTCCGTGGTGTTTCAATTAAATTAATCAGGCAATTAAAATTAATTAAAATTACAGAAATCACCTGCAGAAGTGCTTGAAACATGGGGGAGGGGAAGGGAGGGGTTGGGAGGGAGCTGGGAACTTAGATGGCTGTGTTTTCACAGACCTTCTTCCCTTGATTAATTTTGGGGATAGACTTTTTCAGAGCAGGTTATTTAAGGATTTAAAGACTGTTCCAAGGCCCATTGAAGCCAATGGAAATCTTTCTATTGGCACTGATAGGCTTGGGACCAGGCCACTAGCCTTGAGTGCTCAGGATAGAGATTTAAAAGGTAAGTGATGAAAGACCTGATGCTGTGCAGAAATCCCTCAACGCCTTTGAGGATCAAGGCCAAGGGCCCTGAAGTACCAAGTCAGGGTCAGGTTTTGAAAGGCCACCAGTTTAAGATGAGGATGGTGTCTGTGGGAGTTGGGTGAGTCAGTACTTCCAAGGATCTGGGCTGGGGAGTTATTCTAAGAAACTTCAATGTGTTTTAAGTGCCAAAAGACTTCTAAAACATGACCAAATATATCCCACCCTGAACTCCTGCTGATTTCTGCAGCCAATGAGAGGGGGCCTTCATTTCACAGAGGTGATTCATGCCTCCTGAAGTCTTGGGCAAGTTATTTAGCCTCTCTTTGGACAAGCCACGTAGCCTTTCTTTAGTCTTCCATTAGTCAGGGATTAGTGCAGTCAGTTGCTTCACAGAGGGATTGTATTCTGCTCTGTGGAAGAGTTTGAAGGTGTCATGTCAATGTGGACAGGTCTCTTGCTGCTTACACCCTTTTTTTTGCCAAGCAAGTACAGTTATATACTCATCTTTTAACCAAGCTGTAAGGTTTTTCCCCAGCATGAAAGGGTTGGCACTTTTAGCTTTTGAAAAACTACTTCCCCCTCAACATCCTTCCAGCCAACCCCAGCCCAACTAGTTCCCATGTCTGGGAGACAAGTTAGTTCCTTCCACACTTTCCTGGAAAGTCTATACCTGGCACACTCCTGCCTTAGCATGTGAGTCACCCATTCTTTGCTCCCATTCTTTGACCCACAGTTGGGGATGTTTATACCACAGTGGCTGAAGCTCATGTAGATATCCCCAAGCTCCCTTTAAATTAATTTGACCAAGTACTATTGCTAGGAGAGCTGTAGTTTCAGTGAACACTGTGTGGGCTGAAAAAAAGCAGGATATGAAGCAAAGTAAACACTCATAATTAGGCTCAGTGCAACACTGGCTATTGGAACCTGAGCTCACCGTTTTAAAGACATAACTGCTTCTTTGCACAATATAATTTCCCTCACACTGCCAGATAATCACTCACAGTTCCACTAGGCAATTACCCATGCTTCTTGGTGTCCAAGAGGGAGGAAAACCTTGTCACCTCTGCCTCAACGGTGCCCGCACTCATGAGCCACCATTTTCTCTCCAGTTGTTTCTATGATTAACATAATTAAGTTATGCACACAGAAAATGTTTAGGGCTTCTAGTTAGAATGAAGTTTACTGCCAGCTTCAGATCAGAAAGATTTAAGTATGCCAGAACTTGTGTTATTATTTTCCTAATCATATCAGTTGATATTTTCTCCTTCCATAAAGAGAAAATCTCTTTCTCTTTCCTTGTGTCTTTTATATTCTCAAATGATCGAGCAACAATATTCCAATTATTATTAGCTACTTTAGCATAGTTTTCTATTACTCTTTCTCTTCCTTAAGTCCACTGTTAAGTCCAAAATGTCCATTGATATATAATATTTCCCCATCTTTTCAACTTTTGGATTTATACCTTTAATTTTTACCTAGTATCTGGTTTTATTCACTCCATTTTATTTTTAAAGATAGAAATTAAAAAGCAACAGAAACAGGAAAGAGTAAGAAAGAAAGATAAGAAAAAAACCCACCCAAAACCAGAAAATCATGATTTTCAAAATCAAGAATTCTAAGTGGATGATAGCATTTTCCTTCCAAACAACCCAGAATTTGAACTACGTAGAATCATAGATCGTCAGAGTTGGAAGGGACCTTAAAGATCTAATGAACATTCTTTCTCCTCTCCAAAATTCTCTAAGTGATGAAACACCCCTCTCTCACTTTGCTAATCCTCCTCCATCTCAATCCTTTGACAGGACTTCTTGTGTGGCCTTTGGCATGTCACTTCACCCCAGTTTCCTCCTCTATAAAATGGCTGTTAATCCCTATACAGTATCACCCACGCAAATTGCCAAGGCTTATGCCCAAACAGTGAGTGCTTTGAAGATAAGTGAGTAAAGTTTCAAAAGGACCTAAGAGATTTAGGAGTGAAAGTTTCATTAGCTTTCCATCAGATTTGTCCTCTTATATCTCTGAAAGCTTTTTGAAAGCCTGCAGAATTGCAAGACTTTACTCATCACAGTCATATTCCTTGTTCTTCTCAAGGAATGAGATTGCTCCAGGCTAGTTTTGGCAGAAGAGCTTGTTCCTCAAAAGAAGCAAGGTGAGACTTGGGGCTCTCCAGTTTCTCCCCCCTTTCTGGGTAGAAGATCTGAAACCTTGAATGCATGCTGCAACCCTTTCAGGCAAAGTGCTATCTCTCAGGCACTCGGTGTTGGTATCGGTAGATCTACTTGGCTTATTTTGGCTGGAAGAAGGGAGGGAAGACACAGCAGCTTTGCTGCTAGATTTGAGACAGTAACCTTCACCAAGGATGCAGTGGTGAGAACCTTTAGATGATGTGGAGGTAGTCACCTCTTCAGTTAGCACAACTGCTTTTGGAAAATGGAACCATGCTTTCCTTTCTGTAAGTGCAACTGGATGGAGAGGCTTTGCAAAGATGCCCTGTCAGTCTTGGGCCATACTGGTTGATTCAAGAAAAGTTATGAGGTTTCTCCAACTGCAAGAGGATGACCTTAATACTCCATTTGTCCAGAAAATGGAAATCTCAGGATTTTTCTAAAAGAACAACATGAAATAAAATAAGGGTCAAATTTGCTAAGGAGACACACTGAAAAAATTCCAAATATTGGGGGTTTTTGTTGTTTGTGGGTTTACCATGCCAAGTTTTACTCCCTAACCTTTCTCAAAAACTGTAGAAAGTGAAACAAAAGGAAATAGTCAACCAAAACAACCCTGTCCAGATAACAGAAGCTTGGTGGCTTTGGTTTGTTGAGCTTCAGTAGATAAACTACTGTTCTGAAATCACCTGGAAATAATGTTGCTTTTCTTTGAAGGGCTTCCTTTCTCAAAATGGAAATGGAAATGAACTTATGAAGACAGAAACATTTTCTTTGGCCATGAATAAATTACCTTGATTTTGATTTTATCAACGTACTTAATGCAGATGAAACTCTGAAAATGAAATGGGATTTGAAACCAGTAATCTAGAAGGTTTTGTTCCCAAAATTTAAGGCAAATTGACTTAAAAGTATTTTGGTTTTGGTTTTTCCAAATTTGACATATTTGACATAAATTTGCTGATGACTTTGATCATCTAGACACTGTGTTTTGCCTAAAATAACCATTTCTAGAATGAATGAATGAATGAAATAAATAATATTTTTCCTGAGTTTGGAATATGGACCCATCAGAAAAAGAAGTAAATATCATTATGACTCTTAAAAAGAAAAAGAATATTTACAGGAATTGACAGCACAAGGCTCTGAATAGTTCAATACAAGTTTGAAGCTAAACATTTTTTTGAGGGAGGGAGGGCGGACCAAATAGTCAGAATAGGTCCTTCCAGCCTGAATTGAGGGTGGTGAAATCCCAGAATGGGTTGCCCAGAGAGGCAGTAGAAGACCCATCCTTTAAAACATTCCAGGTCAGTTTGTTTGGGCCTCTGAGCAACCTAATCTAGATGAAGTTGTCCCTGCTTCCTGCAGGTGGGTTGACCTAGATGACCTTTGAAGGTCCTTTCCAACCCAAAACATTCTATGATTCTATGAATTATTCTGTGATTGCCTAAGTACCTTCTCCCTATTACCCCAAAACTAAATACCTTCCAGCTTAATACATTCAGCCTTTAACACTGTTTTATTTTCATTTACAAGAGAGGTAACAAACATATAAACAGGTCATGGTGAAATTTTCTGAGCAGGCCTACAAGACTCAAGTCTCAAAACATCATCACACTGTAGGTTTCTCATTTTCTTTTCAGCTGTACAAAACCTAATAAATGTCAAAAGCTCAAGAAACTTGTCCAAAATCATTGTTTGGGAAAACCTGAAATAAAAAGGATCTCCTGAGATATATCTTGAGATACATTTCTTCAACTACAGTGAAGTACAATTGGCCTAAAAACTATGACTCTGGAAGGACATCACTAGTGTCAATACCTACAACTAACCAACCATAACTGATAAAAACAGTGGACCCAAGAAACTCCAAGAGAATTGAACTTGTGATAGAAGGCTCTCTGTATGCAGCAGAGTTTCTTTCCACCTCTGGAATTGCATGCTACATTCTAATTAGAGGTGTTAATTAAATATATTTTGTTAAAACATGTTGCATAGGAGCTGAAACATTTTGTAGAGAAGTGTCTATTTTGTTGACACTTTTCTTGGAGAGATTGTTGAGGTTCAGAGTTCTGGACAGGGAAAGCATTCAAGGAGAAACAGAGTCTTAGGTTTTTGGTTACGTGGATAGTACAAAAGTGCCATTAAAATGACAAAATATTTGAAAAGCCTTTTATTTTCCTCTTTTCTCCAATGTGGAGACCAAACAAGTTTAGAATCTCAAAACCTGTGGTAAAATGGAATTGCTGTCCTGTGGACAAGTCCTGTAATAAAGCCAACAAACTTGTCATGCTAAGTTCAGTTCCTCCCTGTTGAAGCACAGCAATTCATTTATGCAGCTTCACTAAGTGCCCAGAGTGTTTTATGCTTTGCAAATAATTATGGGCACATCTTGGTGGTCATATTGAATTCAATGGCAATTTTCCCACAGATTTTATCAGGAAAAGATTTTATCCTTATATGCTTTAATTGTCTAACTCAGTTTCTGTTATTGCTTAAGACTCCCTGGTCTGTGCCAACATGTGAAATTCTGATGAAGTTTTATGTTAGCGGCTGCTGCTAACTGTTCTTAATTATTTGATAGTCATCTGAGGCTTGAATTTCATAGATGTGCAGCTCCTCTTATTCTAATTCTAATCAGTGGTAATTTGGATACTTTGTCCATCTGTAAATCAGACCTTTAAAGGACATTCTTGATCCCATTGTCTCTAATAAATGCAGGTCCATACTTCCAAGGTTACATTTTTCTTTCAGTTAACAAATGATGTACAGCTGGTAAAAAAATATCCAAATTGTCTTTTTGGGGAAAAGACAAGTTTTTTTTTTTCTTTTTTATTTATATTTTGTGTGTGTGAGAGAGAGATCTCAAATTTAGGAAAAATAATCACAGAATTATTCATAAAGCTAAATATTCTGATACAGCTCTGTTGAGCACAGCCTTGATGCTAATGTATGATGGGGAACAGGGTGGACAGTAGAAGTCCTTGGTGTTCCCCACTGCCAGAAGACACACACCTGGGATATCTACCCTTGAAATTCTCACAGTTGCTCAACTCCATGCTGATATAAGTGCTGGTTACAACTCTGACTTTATTATCCTCCTTTTAGAGAGGCTATAGGAAAGCCTGTGCTCCAAATGCTTGATTTAAATTAGAATTTAACCTAAGACACCTGAAAAAGCATTTGTTAAGGTATTTCTGTGTTTAATCACCATTTCTCTAGTGCAAGCTTTCCAGGTCCTCTGTTTTCTTCTTCCATTTTGGAGAAAGGGGATTTTCCACCAGCACTGCAAGGACTATCAGCTGATGCATACAGTTCCACCAGCACACAGTGGATCTGCAAGGGTGAAACCACAGCTGCTGGCATGTTATGGGAGAATCCAGTGTCTCTTCTCCTTTTTCTTTTGTAGGAAGCATGAGTTAGGCAGGAGTGCACATCTGGGGATATCTCTGGCAGTGGGTTCACTGGAGGCTAGACCTCCCAAGGCTGTACAGTCGTGGTCAAAGTGCATGGCTGGATGAGATACTTTGGCACCACAGGTTTTGCTAACCCCTTCTCAGTTCAAATAACAGGATTTTCTCTCACTGGGGGTGGAGAGTAACCGTGGTTCAAGCTGCCCTGCTGAAGAGGTGCAGTGGCTGATCTAAGAAATTGGAAGAGAGGGTTTTAGTCTCTTCCCACTCAGAAATCACTCATGTAATCGGACCTCACATCTAGACTAACTCCCTGCCTCGCCTCAGCTGTAATTGAAAAAGGATAAAAAAAAGGAGTCTGGATGCTACAGGCACAATTGTATCAGAAGTCTAGATTGAAATACCAGCATTTTTGCCTTTGGGCACTCAAATTGGGACATTTAAAATGCCTGGTTTCCAGTCAGTGGATGCTCAGAAGTTTCTGATAAATAAGCCTGTGGAAATACCAGAGAAAACCTCCCGAATTTAAGAACCCTCTGCCAAAAATCAGTTCTAACTTATGTATCCTCCCCTCAATGCTTTTAGGAGGTTTGAATGACCATGAATATTTTTGCATTTGGGGTCAGACATAAAACTACCCCCAAGCTGACACCTTACCTACCACATTTCCAGCCTACTGGGAACACTGGCTTTGAAATTGAAAGGTTTATGTCAGAAATGTTGACTTAACCCTAAACTGGAGTGATGTGGGAATCAGAGAGGAGTGTAAGGTGGGACCTCTTTGAATCAGTCTTTCTCTTAATTCTTGGAAAGGGCTGTAGAAAAGATTGATTTTCTATATCAAGTTTCATCCATTGAAAGGATTCAGGAGATAAAAACCCATAAACCATGCAAGCACAGACACAATGTGGGTGAAAGGGTTAAAAGACTGAAGAAGACTCAGTAACCCTCACAAATGAGGACCAGATGCTTGCTGACATTTTAAAAACACACAGTCTCCTCCACCCCTACTTACCTTTCTGATACTATGAATTGTTCAGCTGAGATCAAAGGGACATTACTGAAGAGGTAGTTCCTTTTCTATGGTTTCTTCTGTTTGCATTCTAAAATACATGAGCACAAGTGTAAGGATGCATGAATAACATCAAGAGCAGTTCTCACCTGGTATAAATTGGCATGGCTCCACTGAAGTCAGTAGAGGAGCTCTGATTTACAGCAGATAGGCTTTTGTCCATCAGTGTGGTTGCCTGTACCTGGTGACTTCACACACTATGCCATGTTGCTCAGTGCTATCTCTATGCAAGGCAGTGCCAGGTCAAATGCTGTGGTGAAAGCTGTGTCAGTACAGAATCAGACCTGCTGTCTACCTGGGAGTTTTGAAATCCCAGGAGGAAAGAGTTGCACATCTAAGAATGAGAAGAGAGATGGTGATAGGTCAGTCAGTAACTGTGCAACACAAGTGATCAAGTGATGGGTAAAGTGACCAAGTGCATCCAAAAATATCTTCAGCTATAAGGAAAAATGGGAGGATTATGTGAAACTGAATGACTAAGTGACATCCAAGCAGGAGAAAAATCCATCTTTATTTGTTGTTCCATCTCATATTAGAATCAGACAAAAATGAAGGATGGAGAGGAAATGGGACCTACCTTGCTGTTTTGCTATAACAGACAGGTCACGTTGTGCCTGTTCAGTCCAATCTGGTTCCTTCCTTTTCATGAGTCACTTGTGGATGCTCATGAAGGGGTGCTGAATTTGGCAGGCAAAACATAGATGCAGCCATATCACATTTGGTAAATCCTGTTGGCTCAGTTTAATCTGCATCAAAAAATACTGCCTGTGTGATGAAAGGAATGGGATGAGCAGTGGAGAGACATTTCAATGCCCGAAGTGACTGCTCTCATTACCATTATCTTGAGCATCTCAATTCATCCCTTTGTCCACTACCCACTGTGGACTGATGGCCTCTTTTCCTAGGGGCAGGAAATTATAACAGCAGCAGAGAGAGCCAAATTGAGGCAAATTATGCCTCTTCTACTCAGACACTGAGCAATCTGGGAGCAGTGTGGCTGCTGGATGTTTCCCACCACAATCACTTGGAGCAGTGTGGCAATGAAGCTGTGGGGAAACTGGCCAAGCCAAACCCCTACGTTGCATGGATTGAAACTGCCCCTTTGGCTAATGGCTGAGAAATTGGTTTTAAACAACATGAACTAGTCCAAAGTAATGATATAAAGGTAGGAGAGGGCAGAAGGGAATAGCATGAGGGCAAATCCAGAGCTTTAATCTAGTCTAGGATGGGCTTAGCTTGGGATGCTGGAGCTCAGTCCTATGACATAGTTTTGTTCTATGGGACATCTTTTTCAGAGATGTTGACCATTTGGCCAGCTTCTTGCTTCTAGGGCAATAGCAAGATGACTTCAGAAAGAAGGGAATTAAGTCAGAGCTGGTGGCTTCTGAAAATAATTATATCTTTATAATTTACATGAATACTTATTATATTATACTTGTTATTTAATTATTATTATTTTATAATTTACTGTCTACCTGAGTGATTTGATATCTGGGTATCTTTTATTTTACTTTATTTTGCCCTGTTCACCCCAGTCTTCTTACTCTGTTTTGTTATTCCTTAGGAAAACATGTCACAGGTGATGCCCTGCCACTGAATCCATCTTTAACTGATGTATATTTAATACCCTTTTTTCTAAACTGTTTTGATATACTGTCTCTTTTTTTATCCCCTGTGATAATAACTAGTCAATGTCTTACCTTGAGATTTTTCTTCCAAAGTTTTCCCTTTCCCTTTTCATGAATCTAAATATATGTTGGCTAATGGCCAAGTAATTTTCCATGTCAGCAACCTCTCTGCCTGCATGGAGTCAGGAGACTTCTGCTTCTTGTGAAGTCTGCTTTTCTCTAAAATGTGGAGTTCTTGTACTCTGAAATATCCCCAAAATTTCTATTTAAAATTAGCTGGTCAACCACATGCTGGCTTCCTACTTTGGATTTCATTATTTCCATGCAGGTATCAGAAAGATGAAGGGTGGCAAAATTTTATTCCAATTTCTATGAGTTGCTCTACCATCCAGGACACTTCTCTTGGAACCTGTTGAATAAGGATTGGTCAGCTGAAGGTAACGGATGATTTTGTTGTAGTGGTCCATGATCCAGAGAACCAGGGGTGAAATCAGGAGCTAAAACCAGTTTAACTTTAGAAAGATGATAACTGGGTGGTAAGTTCACAGAAGAAAAGTCCACATGCAGCCCTGAAATATGGTTCTGTAGCTACAAGATAGTTTGGTGCGTTTAGATTAAATTATTGGTGTACATCAATGCAGAAAAAAAAGCAGAATTTGGCTCTATGATGTGGTAGATATTTTATTTTATTATTTTTTTTCTTTTTAAAGCCTAAAAGTCTTCAAGTACTGTACAGAGAACAAGGCAAAGGACTGAGCACATTCCAGAGATTTTAATTGCCAGCAAACTCCTGGGTAGTTTTTGGCCCATACTACCTAGATCTTTCCCCAGCAATCCCCTGCAAGGGAATATCCCCAAGACATAGCATGCAAGGAGACTTCCTTCTTTTTTGGGGGAAGAGAACCTTATGGACTTGTCCTGTAGTATTTGCTTTCAGGACCATAAAAATGGACCATGCCAGACATAGCTGATGTAGCTAGCAGGCAGTACTGCTGTGCAACACATCCTCTATGAGCCTGGTAGAGCTGGCAGTGAATCACATCCAGACACGGGAGTTTTCAGCAGGGAGCTAAAGATTCATTTACAGCTGCACTTACAACAGACATAAATCCTTTGTGATTTGGGCACTGAAAACAACCCTGAAATGAGCAATAGTTGCCTGCACTATTGTATGTCATTCTTTACAAATTAAATGAGCCCCCCCTTCCCCTCAAAAAAAAAGATGTGAGCAAAGTTTGAGGTAGGGGGGAGAGGATATGTAAAGGGTTAAAGCAAATCTGTTAGAATGGTGTGGTTAAAATGGTCCTGTGAGATCTGTTATAGGGAATCCTTGAACGTGCACAGCAATAAAAGAAGACACAAGGCAGCAGTGGAAATCTGGCTGAAAACATGTGTAGTGGGAAGGGACTTTGGGCATATAACAGACAGCACGAAAAGGTCACACAAGCTTGTGTGGGTGGTGGAAGACATCACAGAGACTAACACCCTAACAGAGAAAATGAGATGGTATTTATCACTAGACTATGTAAGTACCAAAACAAAGACACAAAATGAGACAAAGAAGATTGACTGCTTCAGAAGATAAAATCAAGTGCATAACAAAGGGACAAGAAGGCACCAGCCACTGAGGTGGGAGTTGCAAGGTGCTTCTAAAATAAACAGGGAACCCTCTACAGCAAAGGGACATCAAGGACCTCTGGTGAAATGGCCCCAAAGATAGGTGAAGGATATGAAAGGTCTGGTCCTTTGTCCTTTGGAGTCAAGTAATAAAAGACAGTGCCCAAGCTGACAACAACTCCTGCTTAGGTCTGAAATCCCATATTGTTACATTAGGCAACCAGACTCTTGGTTCCTCTCTTATAATCTTGAAAATAAATTCCATTTGGAGACAGAGCAAGTCCCCACTGAACCTCAGCAAAGAAGAGCTCTCCAGTCATCTGGATGGTATCTCCCAGCAGGGAATGATGAGTTGTGGGCTCATACCCCTCAGCTGGAGACTGGTCTTGAAAATTTAGAAACAAATGTTTAGGCTCCTGTTGCTGAGTGCTTTATTAGTGCTTGTCACCACTTTGAGGCAGCAGTAGCCTTATGGGTCATGGTTTGACTAGGAGCTCTCTGCTTCACAGCCTGTGTGACATTTTCATAATACAAGTTAGGTTTTTTTTCTGTTTTTCTTTGTTTTTTTTCTGTTGTTGGTTGGTTTGGTTTTGTTTTGTTCCCCCTCCCCCGCCCCCTTTAACCTATTCAAGTGTTTTCTTTGGACCTTTTAAGTCTAAACAATGACTTTCTTGCTCAAGGTATCATCAAAGGACATTTCCAGCAATGATCAAGTTTCTTAACTCAAATGTACTGGGAAATTTCCAATGTCTTCTATGGAGCTACCAGGCATAGAGACCAGCAGGGACTGACACTAGAGGTTCCCAGGCCCAAAGTGTTAATGGAGTAGGAAGTTCTGTAGCTATTGCAGAGGAAATGATATTAATAAAAGTATTTCAGAAAATTCTGGATTTCTTCCAGTTAGATAGATATTTTTATTATGTTTAAATGATCATACCAGTCTCATTTACTGCAGACTTCTAGGAGAGGAAGAGACATTCCTGCATGTCATTTTCCATATTTTTCCATTCTGTTTCAGACATGTTTGATTTAATTTCACCCAGGGAGACATCATTCTCCACAAAAGTAAGTCTCCTGTCATTTACTACAGTGCTGTTTTTCCTTTTTTCCCCTTCTAAATAACAATAAAGATATCTATCTCCTCTTTAGAGAGCTCTGTGAGGCAGTCTGAAGGACTACCTGAAGCAACAAGATGGTGACTACATTTGGCAGATGGGACACTGAGGTAGAGGGAAGTGTATTTAGGATCACCCAACAGTCAGCCCCTGAAGTTGAGCCAGGGATAGGATCCAAAACACCAACATCTCAGGGTAATGAGTGAGCATGTAAGTCTCACTTGAGCTTGAAGCCAAAGGGAGATTAGTTTTGCATGGATTTTGTCTTGAAGACTGTGTTTTGGACAGAAGCTGCTTCTTCAGCTTATTAGTTCCCTCTCACAGTAGAAGAAAGTGTTGAACTTTAAAGTCCTTCTGCTAAGTCAATGTCTAGAGTCTAATACATATGTACATGTGTATTTTAAGCTGAATGAGACACTAGGGATTCCAAAATTTTGTTTCAACAGCTTTGTTTCACTACTCAGTCCGTGCACATCATCTTCATGGCAGGGTACCTGAGAGAAGAAAGTTGGAACTAGATGATCTTTAAGGTTCCTTCCAACTCAAACCAGTCTATGATTCTATGATTTTATGTCCTGTGATGTGACCTGATGTCCTTTTTTGACCTAACCCCATGCAAAGAGTCCATGGCAGCCATACTAGTCACACTGAACCATACCCATCTTGAGTGGTTGTCATGTTCCCACCTTGGCTTTTTGCATCAGAAAATTGTGGGCTGAGACAGCCTTATAAAAAATTAAAAAGTCTACAGGTAAAAATCCTGGCATATGAAAGATAAGTATTTTAGCTGTGAGCTCTTGTCATGTATTGGAGTCCATAATACTCTAAAGTATTCATAAGTTCTATATATTCCAATTGCAGGAGCATCTTTTTCTTAGGTAGCAGAATCAGACAGAAGAAATGACTCCCAAGAAAGGGGGGAAATTCCAACATTTCAAAATTTGTTTTGGTGGTTAGAAGTTGTGATATTTCATGGCATGGAAAGTCTAAGCTGTTTTAACAGAAACACACTTATCAAAAGGGAGGTCATTAGCCTGAACTGCTTGGCACAGGTGGGGACTCAGCTGGCCTGAGGTATGTAATCCTGACCACCATGCTCTTAAAACAGCAATAAAATGTTTGGAAAGCATCCAGAGGAAAGTAACACGAAGGAGAAGAGGTTTAGGAAAACATGACCTATAATGAAAACATGAAGGAATTGGATTTGTTTAGTCTAGAAAAGCAGCAAAGGAAGGGAGGCATGATAAGAGCCTTCAAACTTCTAATAGGTGTTTAAAAGAGGACAGTGATCGATTGTTCTCTGTGTTCCTTGCTGATAGGAGGAGAAGAAAGGGACTTAATTTGCAATGGGAGGAGTTTTAGGTTGGTTATCACAAAATCCTCCTAATTCTGTGGACAGAAACAAGACAACTTTGGTGGGCTGCAGAATCATTACCACTGGAGGCTTTTAAAATCAGGTTAGACACATTTATCACAGATGATCAAGAAATATCTAGTATTATATCAGAGCAAATGGTCACTTTGGAAGTCCTCTTGAAGTCCTTACCACTTTACTCTCCCACCCCTCTGTAAAGTACTTCATTTTGGTAATGCCTGCACATTGCCACAGAAACCAGAAAGAACATAAACCACATTGTACTGTTGTGTACTGTTGTTCTAATTAATGAGGCATATTTGCAAACTTTTAATATTAAAGGTCAAAGCAAGGAAAATATAGCAAAATAAAGCAGAAAAGTCCAAACAAAGCAAAGAGAGAAGGTCAAACTAAGTATTCCATTTCATCTTGGAGTCCTTGTGAAATGTTGCCAACAAGAATATTATCATAGTTGACTGGCTCCCAAGAAACATCTTGATTTTGATAAATCAGCTTTTTCTGATAGAAAGCTCTATAACCAAAAGAATCATTAACAAGCACTATTGCATCAAGAGGGTTGACAGACCTTTGAAACCCTGATGGGTTTTACTCTACCTATGTACAGAGAGCATATTTGTAGCAAAACTTCACTCCTCATGTAGTAGATTTGGGATATGAAATGGTATTTATGGTACTGTCCTTCTTTGGGAGCTTATGAAGGGCAATTACTGCAAGGGACTACCTGTGGACAGATGAGGAGAGTTCTCCTCACCTCAATTGGAGTTTCAAAATATCTTCAATAACAAAAGCTTGGCAGCAGCTGAAGGAAGCTGAGTGGATGAAGGGAGCTAGAGAAGTTATCATGTCTGTAAGTGGGACTTAATGTGTGAGGAGTGATCCAGTCTTTGATAAATTCTATATGCTTGAAAATGAAAATAACAAACAACCCAAATCCAACTAAAATGGTGCAGAGAATGAAGACCTAATTATCTCTGTCTTCTAAGCCTTGCTGAAAGTTGCATGGAAATTCCTTTTGGGTCAGAGAAGTGCAATTACTGTGGAGAGATGTCATCCTATAATCACTTGATATTTGTTTATGAGCAATTCTCATTAAATTTCCCTTAATTAAGAAGAAGTTACCTTGTATTTAGGGCCCTGTGATTGTCTTTGACACTTTCTGAGACTGACAGCTGCTCTAGCTCAAGAGGTGGATATGTCATGGAATGACCTTGCCCCAGGCCAATTTCAGAGCCTTTGTGAAGTGATAATGTATTTTGAGTTTGTTTTTAAATGGATCTGAATTAGATGAGGCCACCCTCATCCTTGGAAATGGGCAGTATGTGAACATCACAACCCAACAAGTGCTGATCCTTGTGTGTGGAGATGCTTTCACATCACAGACATCCATGGGGAGGCCCTGAGTGGTGCATGAGCAGCTGGAACCAGACCTGTTCTGCATGCTCCCTGCTACCAGGGACACCACTGCAGGTTGTTGGGCTATCATTGCCCGGTGACACCCCATGGGCATGGCACATAGCTGATGGAAAGAGAAGTTGCAAAAGAAGTTGATGAGGAAGAACTGACCAAGAGACTGTATAGTGCAAAACTCTTTTTTTAATCAAAACCTTTAAGAAAACATTAACTAAACCTTTGGACTCCTGTCATGTTCTGCCCAAGAACCATAGCAACAACAACTGAGACAGACACACATGACTTATGCAGATACTCTTCTGGAGAAACTGTTTTTCTTCTTTTAACTACAGTAAAAAAATCCCCAAGAGTGGCTGAATGTTGGATGTATAACCCCCAGAGCACATAATTCATAATGAATGTTCCATCCCATTGCAATTCCTTCTGTGTTGTCTCTCTATGGCAGGATGTCTAGAGGCCAAACACTGTTCTCCATAATGGTGGTGCAATCCCATTGATACATTGATTGCAGGAGGTCACACCAGATTATCATAATGGCTCCTTCAGGCCCTAAAAATCTATGAATACGAAAGCATGGGATAGCAAAGTTGAAGAGAATGCAGGAAACTTAACTTTGTATTTTTGTGTGGAAGAGGCAGGGGAGTGTGAAGAACAGTGATGTAATAGACATGGGGCCTTTTGATCATCAGTGTGAACACTTTTCAGGTTTGTACCTGTTGAAAGCTGCTACTATTTGATGGCTCTAGAGTAGTTTGTGAAACCAACTGTGTACAGTTCCTTGGAGCTGAAAGTCTAGTGAAGTCAATAAAGAGGTTTCATTGACTTCAACAGGTCTCAAATCCAGCCCTTAGTGGATAAATGTTCACAACATCAGACTGTCCACCATGATACCTCCTGCATTCAGTTTAACCCTCCCCACTTCTCCCCTCCAACACAACCCACCTTTATCTAAATATCTGCTTTAAAACACAAGGTGAAACAATGACACCCTTTTAAAAACCAGCTTTCAAATGAGTGCCACTGCAATAAAAGATTTACACTCTCTGAAAACAAATCTTGCAGTGAGAACTGATTGAATTTCCTCCACAGAAGTCTCCTAAATACCCACATCCCTTCCCCAGGGACAAGTTTTCCATAAGCAGGCAACATTCTTTTGTTATTGTTGGTGTATTTTTAACAGTCTTGTACAGTATCTTGTCAAGATGTCATCAATACAATTGCTTTGACATTTTTAGTGCAGCATTTGGAAAATAGGTTGGGTTTTTCAGTCTGGCAAGCCAATATAAGTCAGTCTTTGATACTTAATTTCTCTATGAGATCCTTCACTTCTATTATAAACAGATCCAGCAGTTGAGAGATAAATTTCTTGGTAACAGTTTGGACTTTTTTATGAACCACCTGCAAGTTTTTCTGCAAACAACATGTTTTATGGGAGCTCAAGGCAATGTTCACCCATCAAGACCTGACAGTAAGAAGTGGATGAATGAGGCCTTATCTCAGCCACACATGTAACCTTCTGTGTCCCCTGGCTTGACCTCCCTCTGCACTCATTTATGAAAATGATTCATCTTTAAAGAGCTTCCTCGCTCTGCCTGGAGGCTGTAGATCTTTCTGCACTGGACTTGTGTAGGCTGAGGTTATAAACTTCAGCATGGAAAGCATACAGAGGGGCTTAATTTTCAACATTAGGGGGAAAAAAAAGAATTTGTACACTGTGTACATACTTAAAGAGGAAGGTTAAAATACAGACAGTTAAAACATCTCATTGGGCATACTGAGAAATCAAGAAAAGGGGTGGCTGAAAATGTGTCTCATTGATGTCATGTTAGATTTTTAAGATCAAAATAATGTTTTGAAAATTATTTGTCCTCATTATTTATGCTTCTTGTTTTATGTGTGGTTTTTTTTTTTTTTCCTGGGAAATAATGAATATAATAGAATTCATTTTCTGGGAAATAAAGAATGTAAAAGAATTCATTTCTAATTAGTATTATTTCCTAGCCCTCAGACATCCACACTAGGATATACCCCAGATATAATGATTAAGGGTGGAAATAAAAAAGCACAGTCCTCCATGACAAAATAATCTCTTGTAATAGTGTAAATAATAGTAAAAGTAAAAAAAAATATTTTGCTGGATTTTTATCAGTATTTAAATTTCTGCAGTATTAAACTTTATTCTGTCAGTGAAAAACTTCACCATGTCTCAAACTTTCTGCCCTTTTACTGCTACAGGAAGTAAACTTCTACTCTTCTCAACAAACCTGAAAATCTGAGACCTAGCAGTAAAAGTAACCTTTAAAATACAAAAGCTGGCATCAGCTTCTGAGTTATGTGTTTGAGTTTCCTGGGGTAGAATACTTTTGGAATTAGTTTAGGACTTGTCTCCTTTTGTATGAACAAGCTACTCAAATTGTAATCTGAAATGCTTGGTCATCCATGCAGGAGAATAAACAACCCTCACCTATAAGCCTGAGCACATTTATTCAACTGTGGAGAAGCTGGGTTAGAGTCTGATTCCACTTTGCCTGGAGGGGAAACCTGTTCTTCAGGGCATGTTCCTCCAATGTTCCTCCAATGCAGATAGTCCCTGCACAGTATCCTTATAACAGTTTCTTTCCTGAGGTCCAGGAAAACCTTCCCACCACGAGCACAACAGAGAGACACAGAATCCAAAAGAGTCTAAGCATGAAAACCCTTGAACTGTGTCCTCAGCAAGATGTAGGTGAGGACAGATTCAAGTTGGTCATGCTCATATGGATGGAACTTCTCTGCAGGAATACTTCAGAGTAGGTAGTATAAACCTAGCAGCCAATAACTAGTATGTTGCTGAGTAAAACAAATCCCTGGAGAACTTGCAGAGTTTGTTGTGAGATACTGGATGTGAGCCTGAGAGCACAACACTAGCATGGAAAATGTCAGCTCTCATTGACTTCATATTGACAATGATCATTGTCCTCTCCACAAAACAAGAGAATCCTTGTTAGCCTCACAGCCTAACATCAAGGAGTATTTCAAGGACAATTAAAAAAGATTACAGGAGTACTATAATTATCTCCTTGTCAGGTGATATAAATCCTAGAAATTCATAGTTTATGTTAAAAAAAGAGTTTCCTGACATCTCTTGGTATGGAAAAGAAGTTCCCCCATACAACTTCTGCTCTGAAGTGATGCAGAGATAAACACATCATTCTGGAGGAGTGTTTATTGTTGTAGAGTAAACAGAACATGCAACCCCTCTCTGTGTGTTACTGCACTTGCTAGGTCACACAGCCTGTCATAACACTCATACCTTTCACCAGCTGACCAACCCAAAATTCAAGCTGTTTTTTTTTGGTTCCCCTTACATGACTAAAGTTTTACAGATCTTGATTTAATTGTAGTCACAGCCATTAGATCCCACTGGTTCTGTTAGCCACTAGCTTGGAGAGTTTTTCTTTCTCTTTCTTGTTTATCTGTCACTGTATTTATACAGTGCACTTCTAACCCATATAAACCTTTGTTGTTGAGCGTTTTTAAGTCAACAAACTGTGTTCTGACATGCTATATTGATGTAGCACTAAAGATACCTGAAAAATAACTGCTATGTCTCTGTAGGGTAGTAAGTTGTACTGCAGTGATGTGATTTGGGGTCCTGTAAATGTTAAGACCACATTAATGCCAAATCTACTTTGGTTCTCTGGGTCAATAGGATGTGGGCACTCTCTCCTTTGACTCTTAGACCATCCATTTGTATCCAGTTTCAAAGCAGACTGTTTCTCTGATCATCCAAGTAGCCCTTCTCTATATGTCACTTAGTCTATAGTCATGTTTCTAAACATAGGATGCTTGAGGTTAGACATTTCCACAATGACCAACTGAAATTGTCTTTAAATATACAATGCAAAATATTTTTTCCCACCCCCATAAATCACCAAGGAGCTTTAACAGTTTTTGTTGAAACTTGGTGAAGCTGAAGATTCTTTAGGTGGGGTTTGTTGCTAGGCTTTTTGTCTGGTTTGTGTTTTTGCAAAATCATTTCTGAACATAAATCTCAGCTTCTTCTTGACTGAGTCTCTGAATACCACCAACTGACCAGAGGAAGTCTGGTTTATTTATGGAATATCTGCTATTGGCACATAGCTTTGAGGGTTAGTAGTTGAACACAGAAGTCTTGTGACTGTGCTGATGGTACTTGATTGGGCATATTTAATACAGTTAAGAGGAGGGAAAATTGAATGCATTTGGTTCAACTAGTCCCTGAGAAAAGCTGAATGTCAGCTGGGGGGAGGGAGGGACAGAGACAGACAGATGGCAGAGCTCTCATCTGTAAAGGATAATAAACAGCATGCCTGAGGAACAAGAAGGTTGCCAGCTTTTGCAGGTTAAATGGGTCTGAGTTGTATTAAACTAAACTGATTCAGAGAGGCTGCAGATATTAAAGATCCTGGATACCAATGAATGAGGATTAAAGCTCCTGCTCTATTCTTTTCTTTTCTAATCTATTCTAACTCTTCTGTCATTGGTGTGGTATCAAAGATCCACATCTGCCAAAGGACTTACATATCACAGCACTGAATTTAGTAGCTTCTAATTCTTAGGAGCTTTGTTGATATTAAGTTGCTCAACTTAGGCAAGTAAGCTTCTTATGCAATACGTGGGGCATCAAGCGCTTCTGAAAGAGTTCAGCATGTGGCAGCACAAGGGAAAAGCCCAGTCTGATGGCACTGAAGCCAAGGATAAGTTGAAGCTTTTTGCCCTTTTCTTCCTAGGAAGCCAGGTGCCTGACTCTAGATTGGAGGCAGATACTGTTTTTCATTCAGCTTTCACAGCCTGCTTGTCAATCCATGATCCAGCATCCAGCTGAAACACTCACTTGGTATCTCGGAGACTTTTTCAGATCTTCCCAGTCCAAATGGAAGGCATCTGTGTCTCCCACTTGAATGGGTTAAAAGTTAAAATTCAGAGTCATTTTGTCTTGTTCAGACATTTTATCCAAAGGTGGAGCACAGAAGATACTGATGACCAGAGTAATCTCTGCACTTCTAACTTTACTATTTTCTAAGGAGGTGTAAACCTAGAATCTACTCCATCATTGCCTATTAGGGCTAGTGGAGCTTTGAACTGGAGTCATTCCTAGAGCAGTTATGCATTTTATCAGCCAGTTATAGAGATTATCTTCCCATGCAGGCTTTGCTGGGGAGATAACTGAACAACTTCTCTATCTTCCTGCCTCTGGATGCTGATTTCCTCACAGACATTGTCTAGGATTGTGCCTGTGCAAGGATAAAATCATGAGCACTGAAGCATCAATGAATTTGTCAGTGATTTACAACACAATTCTCTTTCAGAACTGGGGTAGTGCCACTCCATGGCTAATTTCAGTGCTTGGAAACCTACATGTGAAGAGCTTGTGATGCCTTTGAATCACCTCTCATTCCTTGTTTCCCATTACCAATCCTCTGAGTGGTGTTTGGCAGCAGGAATGGCATGACAGGAAGGACAACAACCACAGGACCTTTATTGGGGTACTGGGATATCTTCCAGCTGTTTCAGATTTCACAGAATACCAGAACTGAACCATGAGAAGAAGCTGGATGGCCACTGAATGAATTTCCTGTGCCTGACTGCCATGCAGGCTGGGAGTTTTCACCCTATTTTGTTTAGATAGTTGCCTCTGATCATCTCACCTTTCTTATTTATTGGCATGCTGACAGTATGCCAGTGGCAAGACAACTCCCTCCAGGAGTTCCCATCATTTGGAGCACAGCTTCCTCCCTCTCCACCTACTGCAGCTATTAGGCACATTCAGTATACACCCAAGCATGTATGCACTAAAATACCTAGATGAACCCAAGGAGCAGCCAGCTCTGGATACAAAACAATCCTCCAACCCGTGGAGCCTGAAGAGCTGCCTTCCTTGCCCAAAAGGCTTTTTAGGGGTGATGGGAAGGGAATGGCTTTTGAAACCCCAGGTTAAATCCTGCAATGGAGATTTTCATTATTAAGTGCCTCCACAATTTTGGGGTGACCAATCTGGGATACCTGCAATGGGCCTGAAGCTAAACTTCTTCTTCAGCTGTTAGATCCCATAAGAGGGGAGTGTACATCACTCAGTCAGACTTAATTTTACATGCTCTCTGATTCCCCACCACCAAAGTGTTAATTTAGCCCATAAAATTAGGTAAGCCTGTGAGACCAAAGGGTTGGCTAACAAGGCTTTTAGCCTGTGCAGATGCAGGAGTACTCCAGTGCAGGACAAGACTTGTTCCCTGCATTAACTCTCCTCAAAACCAGCTGCTAGGAATTGGTAGGAGTGAGGGGGGATATTTTTCCCTCCAAAGCTTGTTCAAATGGAGGGGCT
This sequence comes from Galbula dea, assembly GCA_013399015.1. Lineage (NCBI taxonomy): Eukaryota > Metazoa > Chordata > Aves > Piciformes > Galbulidae > Galbula > Galbula dea. Next base: position 7,975,676 of record VWZX01003204.1, on the reverse strand, counting down.
ATCAGGTAGAGCACCAGGCATTGCTTAGCAGGATGGAGGCACTTTCTTTTGACTTTTCTTCTGTTTTTCTCACTTCCAATCAGGAAAGCACTAGTATGCTTGTCAGGTGCCAGAAGTAACAGGAATATAGATCTTGGGGCATTTCCCAGCCAATTTTCCCATAGCCAAGCATCCCAAATGATATGTGCTTCTACTTCTGAATCAATAAATATTTAGGATTCAGGTGGTTATTTGGACAACCCATTTGTCCAGAGAGGTGAAGAGCTCAAAGAGGTGCCCCACTTCTTTAGAGAAGCCTCCCCTTATCACCAACCAGAGCACAAAGAGATACCTCTGAGAGGCCACTGCATCCTCCTCTCTCAGAGACAGCCAGCAGACTTCAATTACCTGTACATTCCAGGCAGATAATTGGGAAACTAAAATGCCTTAAAATAAAAGTATTTAGCAATACATCTGTTGTCAGATTACTGTTCTGAGCTGGAGAAAAAGCATTAAGTGGATGGTATTTCTAGTAGTGACCATCACTTGATCTACTCCCTGAATAAGGTAGTTGTATGAAATAAGGACATAAAAAGAGTTGTTCTAGCTATACAAGGATCCATCTCACTCTTCTACCTCTTCCTGACAGGGGCCAACAATGAATACATGCTTGGGGAAAAGTAAAAGAGCAAAATGAGGCTTCCTCAGAGCACTCTCCCAACATCTTGAGATTTGCATTTCAGCATCTTCCGGAGCCAGAGGTAATGTTTTTGTATTTAATAGCTCTTGAAGAATTTTTCTTTCATGAACTTGTCCAGTTCTTTTTGAACCCATGTAAATTTACAGCATCCACAACATCCTGTGACAAGAAGTTCCACAGCTTAATTATACATTGTATGAAGAATCATTTCCCTTTGTTTTGAACCTGTCTCCCTCGTGTTTCATTTGACGTCCCCTTGCTCTTGTGTTGGAGGAGACAGAGAACAATTGCTCTCAATTTCCATGACTCTTTGATTTCATAGACCTCTGTCATCTACCCCTCATTCACAAACTGGTCCTCAATGAGCAATGTAAAGTTATCACACTGACTCTTGATTGCTTAAAATTGTTCTTCCCACCTAATGGGAATCCACATTGGGCAGAGAGAAGTGAAAGGGTTTCTAGAATGAGGAAGAATAAAATGTCTGGGTGGATTTGTAATATCAGTAACCATCACTGTTTACAGGGAACAATCTTTGATCTCTGGGTACTTGGGAAATTCCTCTCTGTCTGAGGAATTGTGGAGTTCCCTGTCTCACAAGCATGCTGCAAAAGCAATCAGAGGATAACATCACATCTAAATCTGCTTATCAAAACCACTATCAGGAAGAGATGACAAAAATATACTGTATGTTTACCAAAAGATCAGTTCTCTTTGTTAACTTTTGGTTCAAATTATATAGCCAGTAGACACTTCACATGTTATCTCCTTGAGATATCAGTGATACTGTATTACAACATTACAGAGAGCTTTATAGACTAGTGACAAGGAGCTGAGAGTTCCTTAACTGACATATAATTATCTAATGTGCTTGATGTGCCAAAAATTACTACTTTACATGGGTGAACTAAAAGCACAGAAAGAGAAACAGAAAATACCTGAATTACTTGATAGGAAGAAGGAAAAGGTAATCTTTATAGCAGAGGCTGTTTCTTAGAAAAATATCTCTGGAAAATAATAAATCACTATCAGAATCTTGTTCTAATAATAAAGTTGAGTTTAATAGAATCATTGAATCAAAGAATCATTTAGGTTGGAAAAGATATCTAAGATCATGAGGTCATTGAAATTCATTAGAAGTACTCATCAGCTTATATTAAGCATGTACTTAATTGCCTTGCTTGATAAAGGTCTGACTCTTTCACTTTCAGCAAGCCAGCCTATTCATTCATTCTGAGGTTCACAATCTGTAAAGAATTTCTGACAGCAAAAGTTGAACCTGTGTCCAAATAATTTCAGGCTTTGGGGCCTTTGAAGGAGCTCTAGATGGGGAAAGGAACACATCAGCTATTTGGTTCTGAGACCAGTCACCTGAGTGGTTTAGTTCCTGGTGTTTGTGCAGTTGCATTTGCAACAACAAATAATTGCATATTCCTGCCTGGTTCATGTGGTTTTCTCACAACTATCTCAATCTGATGATTGCTATCCTGGAAATTTAGCAAGATTCCAAGAAAGAGTTGGAGATTTTTCCAGGTAGCTGGTGAAGGTAAATGATGGATGTAACATTTCTTTCTTAAAGATCTAAACTTATTTTTCCTTAGTAAAACTAAGAATAGGTATTCAAGAAAAGTAAAGATGGGTAGGTAGTTCTTTTTCCTGTAAATGACTACCATTTTTTCCTGACACATTTGACCCCAGTCACTGACAGAGAAGAAAAACATATTCTATAACCAGAAGGCTGATCCAGGAGGTCAGTGTTTCCAGTCCTGCAGGAGACTGACCTTTTTCTTAATGACCATAAATTTAGAGTGAAGGTGAGACCCAGATTCTCAAAGATATTCAGACATCTCTCCCTATTTAATTTGTACACCCAAGTACACTCTGATATCTATACCCAAATATCATGGATTATATTAAAGGAAAAGCAAATCTGTTAGTTTTTTTTAAGCTGGACTCAAATGGTCCAAAATCCCAAATTAAAATCAAAAGTTGTCACATCATGAGAAGTCATTGTAAAGATAACTATTATTTTATATGCCTGGAAACATGTTCATCTGGCTATAATTCTGTCCTTATCAAAGGAACTTTCTCTCCAATTTTGATACACCATACTGCCCCTACTCTTCGGTTAGCAAAAATTTATTCATGTAGTAGAGATGTATACAAGAACTTGACATGACATAGATGCTGTCCTCATGAAACAACTGTCCATTATCCTGGATTGCCCTGTTCTTTCCTTGTCATACCCTTCCTGTCTGTACCCAGATGGAATGACTTCTTTTTATTGCCTCTTGTCTTCTGCTTTGATTGCAAGCTTTCTGGAGCAGATATTTCCTTTTCATTCTTTTCTCCAGCATCCAGTGATCTGAAACTACTTTGGGTTTATGACATGCTTCAGCATGGTATGACTCATAGACTCCTAAGTTTACAACTCTTAAGCATTACAGGCATACAAAGAGTAAATAATAACACCAATAAGAACATCCTGGTCTGTGGAACTTGCTCATCCTTCCATGCTGTTGGGAAAAGAGCCCAGTATCTCAAGACATAGTCATGCTTGTCCATGGTTGACTTCTTACACTTCAGTGGGAAAGTCCCTTTTTTTTTTATTTCCTTCTTGTCTTTTTATTTTTACCCCCCAACAGTTTATTTTTCTTCTACTCATTCCAGTAAAATTGTGTGCCCAAATCAGGTGTAGACTAAAGGATACATTTTTACCTTGCAGATAGATATGTATCAACTTCTTGTGCTGCTTATCAGGCAAGGAAAAAGGAGGGAAAATCAGTTTAAACTTCAACTTTTCACTTAATTACAACTTAAGAACAAAAATAAATTCAGCTGCTAGGCAAACAATTATCTTCCTATGAAATTCTTTATCATCATTAATGTTAATGTACTTTCTGTGCACCAGACCATCTGATTTTCAGAGGTTCTGTAAAAGCATTTTTTAACAGCCCAGCTGCACCCAGCCTGTACCTTGGTAAGCTGGAGGGAGCAAGGTAGGCCTACTACTTTCATGATGCAATTACTAGGCAGAAATGCAATTCTTATCCTTCAGGGCCAGCATACCTCATAGGAATCATGAAGAAGGTAAGTAGAAGCCTTATTGTTGGAAGAAGAATCTGAGCCAGCTCTGATTCTGGTTTTGGCAGAGGGTCATCAAGAATTTGAGGTGGTCTATGGCTTACTCATACCTTTATTTTCCACAGTTTCCAATGTATGATGTGTAGTGCATCTTGGGGCTGAAGGTGACTGCTAACACCAGTTCTATCATTCCAGAATAGAGTTTTGGGTAAAAGATAGAGGGAAAAGTGAGCTGTCTGTTGCCTCATGGATGTCCTTTTCTGAACACCTAAGCAGAATTTCTGTGACCAAAAGGTCAACACAGGTGTGGGAAAAATGCCTTGTGCTAGGGCCAATTTCCTGCCTATGAAGCTATGTTTTGCAGGATGATGTGAGAAAAAGGAAGATCTGGCTGCAGCAGCCCAGTCTGGTGGAGCCCTTCAGAGCTTCACTGCAGCAGTGTAAACCCATTCCTTCTTGTTTATGCAGTAATTGCTCCTGCCCTTGCTTTCCAAGAGAGAGGAAGGGAAAAGGAAAGGTAATGTGACCTTTGGTATTTTGAAATAACTTGATAACTATGCACATCTTCAAAGGACACAACTGTTGAGGAACAGCTGGGGATGGTGGTGGGAACAGCCTCCCCCTAACATTCAAGCCTGGTGGAGGAACCAGAAGAACCTGCAGGGCTTGTGAGAAGCAGTGGGGAAAACTAGGAGTGGCCAGAACAAACTCATTGTCCCCCTTCATTATATCTGAGATTGACCTTTATTAGTTGCCTGTGGGTATGGAATGGGCTGAGCTGAAGCTCTTCAGAGGCACAACCCAAGCACCCATGCAAAGCATGCAAAAGGAGGAGATAGGGTGAAGGGGAAAGCCAAAGGGAGATTGCTCTGAGTGCTGATGGTTCTCCCTTTAGGGCCCTGAATAACCACTGTAGAAGATGAGCACAGTTTTAAAAGCACCCAGCTTTCTAGCATCTGGATATACCAGGAAAAGTTTATTATTCCTGTTTGTGTGAAACAGAAATGGAGAAGCAGAAAGCATCTGAATGCCTCTGAGGATGCTGGTCAGAGAAATTTAATTCTAATTATCCTTCAGAATCATTGCTTAAAGGAAATTGAAGGTTTCTGCAAACACCTTTCATCTGGAGATCAGACAATCCAAAAGAAATATTTTTACTCTTGAATATAGAAGAGATTATTATTTCTCATTTTGCACAAAACTACTTTTGGGCAGACTACTCATAAGAGACAAATCTTCATCAGAGATAGGAGAAACCAAAAGCTACTTACTTGACTTCAGGCTTCCACAGTAACTTTGAAAGCACTTGACTGAAAACAACCATGAGGAGGATTAAAAAACCCAAACAAACAAATAAGAAGGATAATTTGTTGCCCTCTGAAATGATCTTGTGAAACACCACCACTGGCATTGATTGGTTCCCTCATCAGGGTGACCATGTAAAGTCTTTGATTATCAAAAATAAGCTGATGATTATGTGAAAATTAGCCACATATGAAAGCTTTGGTCAAAGAAAGGGTTTCCAAATGGATTTCTTTGTTTTGGGCTAAGTCTGTGTGCAGCTCTCAGAGAGAATTTCTGATTATAGGCTAGGGAATAGTTCCTATGGTCCTATATAGACAGTGCTCTGTGAACAAAATCTGAGACATCCCATGGATGCATTATATACATCAATATATTATATGTATTAGAATTGGTTCTGAATTTATAACTCTGAGTGCTCCTGATTCAGTGAGGATGAATTCTGTGTTTCACCTCTTTATAGTGCTAAGAAAGGCAGGAGGATTAGGAAGTGAGTCCACTCACTGAGTCCATTTCTTACTCAAGTGTAGAAAAGAGGGCAGTGGAAGATGAAAAGAGCCTTGATTCCTTAATACATGCTCTGCTGCTGCTTTTGCCCTCCCTCTTATGCATTGCTGTGCATTGCTGAGTGCAGCTGGAACAGGGCAAGGCAAATGACTGCCAATATTTGCTGCTTAAAATCACCCAGCAACAGAAGGATACTGCTTTCCAGCACCTACAGAACAATGGTATAGCTCTACAGTCATCAGGAGGTAGAAATGTTGAGAAACAACATGTTGTCTTCCACGCCTTCCTTTTGAGGCAGATGGAAGCATGGCTAGTCTACTGTGATAGGGATGTCAAAGGTGATGTGGAAATTGAGCCTACATATGTGCATTAAAAAAATCCCACCCAAACAAGGGATGTTAATGTTTTAAAACAATACATCAGATACATAAAGAGAAGAAACAAAGTTGTCTAAATAAACATTTAGTTTTATAGTAAGTAGTTGTTACTACATTTTCAATGTAAGAAGAATTTAGTGTCTCAGAGTCCCTTCAGCACTGGGGTTGCAGACATGATGCACCTGCAACTCCCTTCAGAGCAGCTGCCATGGCCTCCAGGCATGCTGAGGTCCTCTGAGATTACAGTTGGCCACTTTGAAGATGAAGAAGCCTCACCTTACTGTTCTTGCTAATGCCTCTAGCTCTGCTGTCCTTCCCTGAGGGGATGCAGTGCCGTTTGTGGTACAAGCTGGACATCTTGCATGGCTATAATTATTTGCTAATAGTGATCATAAAAAAAAGAAGGAACCTGCACCACGCTCTCCTGCTGCTTTCATGTTGGCCTCTTGACATGTTTTACAAACATGAAGGAATGAAGTTTCACAAGAGCCCTGGGAGGTAGGGAACAGACCCCTACAAAGGAGCCCTCATGCTACAAGACACCAGCTAGGAAAGGTGTCAGGACAGAGGTTTGTTTCTGGGGAAAGGTAATCATTGTTTTGGGAAACCTGACAACTGTGCCGGAGGAAAGAGGCTGATGGTGCAGGGACATGTGTGGGCAAGCTCCCTGCTGACAGGGGAGAGCTTCCAGTGTCGGCACCCGAATCCAACCATCAATCATGCTGAGGCCATATGTACACAGCAAGCACTCTGTGACCAGACAAGGGGCGGCACATGATGCAATGGGCACAGGTGTGCAAGCAGACACCAGGGAAAAGCAACAGGGCTTTGCATACACAAAGTGTCTTCCCTCTGAAGTTCTCCAGGCAATTTGCAAGCATTAATTAATTCTCACAACACCCAGAGATGGTAGGCAAGGCAGTGTCACTGGCAAATTAATTTCATAGGTGGTGTCTTTGATATCACAACACTCATGTGCTCACTGCATTGGATTTGATGTATTATTTCTCCAGTGCTCCTGCTGCCCTTCAGCTCCTCTATGCAGCATCCTGGATGAATTTATTACTATTTCTATTACTATTATTGTTGTTGTTACTATTAGTATTAACATTATTATGGCAGGGCTGGTGCTATGGGGTGGATACATACATCCAAAGAGAAAGTCATTGCCCCAGAGAGCTCATAATCCAAACAGACAAGATCTGTATTTGTGCAAGTCCATGCTTGCACTCCAAGAATGCCTATTGTAAAATACCTCAGTAAAGTTTGTGCTGGGATTGAAAAAGATTGGCCTTCTCCTGGTTTTTGGGTTTTTGTTGTTGTTGTTGTTTCATTTTTGGTTTGGGGTTTTCTTTTGTACAGCTCTGTGCTTAAACTGTCTGTGTTAAAGGCTAACTGGACATAAAGGTGTTCTTGCCTAAAGTTCTCCTGAGCTGAGAGAGTATAGAACAGTGACCTCAGAGCCCTGTGCATTGATACCAGGTTCATATCAAGCAAACATGATGTCCATACAGATACTAGAATATATACAGATTTTTGTCAATAAACAACATTTTCATAGAAAATTTTTTAAATTAATGTCTTATTCTTTTTCAGTTTCAAAGTCAACTTAAATGAAAAAAAAAAAAAGTGGAAAACTTTTCTTAATAACTGAACCTAGAAGGAAATGGAAATTTATCAATCAGATCTGTCTGAAAAGTAATGGGCTTGGGAACAGGCACTTTACTGATTGGGATTTACCAAACCAGTGACTTTGGGCATTTAATGACATGCTCCAAAGCTTGTTTCTTCCTTCCTCTCTCTCCTCTTTTCTTCCTGTTGTGGTTTAGTTTCTTTTTTTGTTTTTCCCCTTTCTTTTTGTCATCTATTCCCCAGTCAGGTGATTCCAGCTAGGAGATAAAGATTGCTTCCCTCAGTTGGCCTAAGGCATGCATAAAAAAATGAGCCTCTTTCATTCAACAGGATATCTAACCTCTTCATAGGTACTGATATATCAGTGTGACATAAATATTTATCTACTGGGTAACAGAATGCAAGTGCTGTGGATTGCAGCATTGCAGAGCTGACCTTCAGCTTGGAATTCACATGGTTCTTCAGTAATTTATACCATAGATTAACCTCACACTTTGTCTTTTTTATCTGTGCCCTGAAGAAAAACAAGTAGTCCAATGTCAGTTCCAAGCAATTTGGATTCTAAGTCACATCTCTTTTGAGATTACTGTGTTCTGTTTGGTGGGCCTTGAACTTTAGAGAAGAAAGAGACTTGGCAGGATCATATCTATAGGGATATTTCACTAATTCTTCCTATGATATTCTGAGACCTGATAGAGTGCTGATGTTGATATGGTTTTTGTTTGGGCCAGGTCCTTGAATTACAGAGTTGAATTCTGAGAATCTTATTTTTTTTTCCCTGTCATTAAAGACTGTTAGATCACTTGTAGAGATCACAAATAACATAGGTGTGAGTATGCTCCCTTGTGGTAATAAGCCATTTTCTTGTCACATACATTTCTTTCAGAAAGTTCATCATGAAATCACCTGTTTTCTAATAAAGATTGTGTCAGTCACACTCTGATAATCTTTCAGTATGATAAGCATTTTGGCAGGGTGTCCCATTAGCTCATGCAAGGTAAGAAAGCAGAGATGGTATTTTTTTTCTCACCAGTAACATTGAGAATTACCACCAAGCTCTGCAAGATCCAGGTTCAATTCCCTCTTCTGCTTAAGGGTATTTGAACTTGTCTCTCCACTTCCCTAACTGCTCTAACCACTAGGCTAAAGAATATTCTAGGGCAGGGCTTTCCCAGTTCCTCATATTGAAACCATTACACTTTGCATAGGTTAATTAAATATTCATGGGAACAGGAAGATGGCAAGCCTATGCAAATGACTATATATCTTCATGGCATAGTCTTTCATTTGGGAGCAGAGGACTGGCTTCCATTATCCACATCAATGAATACTTAAATGAAAAATACAGAATCACTAATAGAAGCAGGCCCAGGAACTGAGGACTTCCCCTTCCAGGTGAATACACTAACCACAAAACTAGAAATTCATTCTCCCTGTGACCCAGGAAATAGTGAACTATGGTATACAAATAAAACTGCTCCAACAAGAGAACTTCAGACAGGTCTGTCTTGAAGCCTTGCACTCTAAATATTCACCCAGAACTTGAGACTTGGGTTCCAGTTCCTTGAGAAGAAAGCTATAATTTTTAATTACCAAGGTGTGTGCTGTCCATCCCTGGTAAAAAGAAAGGCATTGACACTATTTCTTGCTCTTGCATGCCTGCTTAATTTTTTATGCCTCTGTAGCTAATCAAAGGGTTGTTGTGTTGATGAATAGTCTATTTGTTCTCTATAATGTTTGTTCTATACAATATTTGAATGTTGCTTTTTTTGGTTGAGTCAGTTGGATTGTTTATTGACTCCTGTACTTGCTTCTTAACAGTAACTTTCCCACCACTAGTAGATTTTGCTACTGAAGGGAAACTTAAGTTGTTGCTAACTTCATTGCATGGGGTCTTTGCCACAGAGGAAGAGGTATTCTTGGTCTTGCATCTTCCTGGCCTCTAACCAAGTTGTACCAGTCTTACCCTCTCCAGAGAAAATCAGGTATAAATAGTATAGTTATCTCACTGTATAAATGGTAAAGATCAGCATATGGAGTCACCTTTTGACTTTTTGGTCAATTAACTACCCACCAACATCCAATTAAACCTCCTCATTGTTAATCCTAGTGAGACAGGTTGGGCAGATGATCTTGGGAAATCTGCTAGCCAAACCTTGCAAGTGAAGTAGGAAGAAGAACATTTAGTATGGGTTTAGCAGGTTTACCCATTGAGGTTTTGGTAACTGGAGGACTGCAGGGGTGGTTTCTGGGAGGACACCAGATGTTTCTTTTAGGTTGGATAGAACCAGTTTCAGGTGGCTCCAGGACAGACCTTCCACTGGACAATGCTGAGCCAGTCAGTGACATTGGTAGCACCTTTGTGATAATGTGTTTAAGAAAGGGTAAAAACTGCTGCAGAGCAGCTGGCAGAAAGAAAAAAGTGAAAAAATGTGGGACATACAACCCTTCAGACACCAAGGTCAGTGAAGAAGGAGAGGGAGGAGGTGCTCCAGGTGTCAGAGCAAAGATTCTCCTGCAGCACATGGTGAAGACCATAGTGGCACAGGTTGTCCCTTTGCAGCCCATGGAGCAGATATCCACACAGCAACCTGAGGAGGACCCCATGCAGGTTAATGTGCCCCAAAGGAAGCTGCAGACTGTGCAGAACACATGCTGAAGCAGGCTTCTGGCAGGAAGTGCAGACCATGGAGAGGAGTCCATGCAGGAGCTGGTTTTCTGGCAGGATCTGTGAACCTTCAGGAGACAGATGCTGGAGCAGTCTATTCCTGAAGGACAGCACCTTGTGAAAAGGACCCATGCTGGAGCAGTTTGTGAAGAACTGTAGTCCATCAGAAGGACTCACATTGGAGAAGTTTATGAAGAACAGTTTCTCATGGGAGGGACTCCATGCTAGAGCAGAGGTAGAGTGTGAGGAGGAAGGAGCAGCAGGGATGAAGAGCTATGAAATGACAACAGCCTCCATTCCCCAAACCCCTATACCACTTTCAGGTGGGAAACAGAAGAAAAGAGAGAATGACTGTGAGCCTGGGTAGGAGAGGGGAAAATGTTTTTTTGTTCTTATTTCTCATTATGCTATTCTGACTAATTGGCAATACATTAATTTCCCTAAGCTGAGTTTGCTTTGCCCATGACTATCACCAGTAAGCAAAGTCCCTCTCCTTATCTTGACCCATGACCTTTTCATCATATTTTCTCCTTCAGTCCTGTTGAGAAGGGAGAGTGACAAAGCAGCTTGTTGGGCAACCAGCAGCCAGCCAAGGTCAACCTACCACAATGGGTTTTGTCTCATCTCGCTTTCAATATCTACAACAATGTTGGCCTCATCTGAGCTTATCATCTGGGCTTCACTGACAGCCAATGGAGAGAAATGAGACTTTCTTAGAGGTAGTTCATCTCAACATAATGTAGACACAAATGCAAAGCAGATAAACTTATCTGTTAAGTGCTTCTTGCTCTGTGGGCTGTTTAGGAAACCTAAAGTGTCTAGCTCAGATGTAGGTGTCAAGAGTTAAGTAAGATGGTTCCTTCTTCTGTATTTTTACTGTCTCATCAAGATTTAATTGTGGTTTGTGATTCTGATTACCCTGAAGACTTGAGAAGGTTCCTCATGTACCCAATGGCAAAAAAGCACTGCAAAGGGAAAATACCACTTGGGTCCCCAAGATAGAATTCTGAGCAAAGCTGAGGGTCCCAGCCTGGTAGTGTTGAGCAACACTGTGTGATGCTACCAGCCCAGCTGCAGAAGCAGCACTAGTGTATTGGCCAGGTGCTGGAGTCATATTTGAAGCCCTTAGAAAAGGTAATTCTGTTGAGTGCAGAATGGCACCAATACATCTGTATTCCAGAGTGAGCCTGTTCACACTCACCTGAGATACCTCTTCCTCCCTTCCTTCATATACTGCAGAGGCACCAGAGACTTAAGAACTCCTGGACCTCATTGGCAGCTGGATATCAAAGGCATCCAGGACATGAACCTCCTTTCAAAAAGTTTCCTGTATCCCTCTGCATCTTTACATAATTCTTCTTCTCCATTTCATGAAAATAAACAAAACTTACATCTGGCTCTAGTCCTTATTTTGTTCTCAGTCAGTAAAGACATGAAGAATAGAATGTACAGGAGCATTCTGGTAATGCTGTTTCATCCAGCAACATGAAGGTGCTTCCCAAAGATATGATGTATCATTTCAGATGTTGCAAAGCTGAGTCACTGACACTCTGATGTGACTAAGCCTAAGGATGTGCTCTGATTCCACAATATATCACTGTAAACTCTGACATGTTTGATACACTCATTTCAACATTTCATTATACTTTTTGTCCCCACAGTGAATCCACTCACTGGGAAGAGAAACTGTCTGTGGAAAAAAAGCCCACTTGAAAAAAAAATGGCTAGTTTGTCTTAAATTTTCTATGGACCAAATTTTGCCCTCATCAATGGGATGCAACTTCCATTGACTTTACTATTCCTATATCCAAAGGCAAAATTCGTTCCTATCTATCAATCTACCTACTATTTTATCTACTGTCTGCTTAGCTCTATTAATTAGTTAATGTTTGTAAAACACTCAAAAGATGTAAAGCCCTATAGAAATGCTAAGTATTATAATTATTGTTATCTGACTGCTGTATCTCTTTACCTATCTAGCTATCTACCTTCTCTATCTATTATAATAACAATAATACTTAACACTTATATAGTGTTCTTAATCTTCAAAGTACTTTACAAACATTAACCAATTAATCTAATCTAGTCATCTTGCAAACAACTCTTTCAACAAACCAGTGGCTGTTTCTGTAAAATAAAATTCTTTGCAAAATAGAAGAAACATACTTGTGGGGGGCAGGGGGTTGTTATTGTGTTCAGGTTTGACTATGATAAGGTAATAAATATGTATAAAAGCAAAGAAGCAAGAAGATGGAAAGCTTCTTCACTGGATAACATAGAGCTTCCACCAGACACTAACAGCTACAGATCATGAAGAGGTCTCCTGGACAACTTATTCATAGAATAGTTTAGATTGGAAAAGACCTCTATGGTCATCAAGATTAACAATCAACCCAACACATCTGTGCCCACTAAACCATGTCATGAAGTGTCACATCAGTTTTGGGCCTCACACTACAGGAAAGACAATGAGGTGCTAAAGTGTGTCCAAAGAAGGACAGCAAAACTGTTGAGAAGTCTAGAGCATAAATCTTGAGGAGTAACTGAGGGAACTGGGGTTGCTTAGTCTGGAGAAGAGGAGGCTCAGGGGAGATCCCAAAAACAAGACCAAGGCTGTCAAATGGAACAGCTCAAGAAGTGTTCTCAAGTCCCAGACCTGCAAAGGTATTGAGGCACCCTTTTTTCCCTTACAGAAAGAGTGATGATAGTGACCCAGAATTTTCTGGGCTCAGAAGATGTAATGGGATCAAGGGGTCCAAAAACAGTAAGAAGAGACAAGCTTCCTTTGAAAGCAAATGCACCCCTAAATATCTCTACAGATCTCTATCTAAACTCACACTGGGGTTGGGTAAAGACAATGATCACTGTGTATATTCACAGCATCCTGGAGGCATAAGGTAAGATCAAAAAGCATGTGCAGTTTTTTGGGGGGGCAGATATGTAGGTTACCTTTATACTTCTAAACAAATGAAGGTCACACACTCAGATGAAGCACTGCTTCCTGATTGCTCTCATTGCTGAATTGTCACCAAATTGTCTGACTTGGTTGTAAACAGTAATCTTCAAGAAAAATCTTTTACAGAGAGGGGTAAGGGAGCTAGCTTGTGCCTTTTGGCATTGGGACTATTATATATCCTGGCTCTCTTACACTTAAGATGTTGAAGCATAGCCAGAATGAAGGACTATCCAGGCCTTGTGTGGCTTACAGTAGCACCAGAGAGTAGAAAATCAAACCAAAACAAATAGAGAAAAGATTCTGCTTCCCTCTTGATGAAAGAGTAGGCTTTTTCCCACCTTTTTTTTCTTTCCTTTTTTTCCTTCCCTTTCTTGTGGTATTTTTCTCTCTGTCCTACTTATTTATCTACAGAGGCAAAGTGCACTGAGCCAGTTCTGGTAAGAGCTACCATAAAAATGAGTTAGCATTGTCTACTGAGCTCCCTTAAGGCAGCCTGGCAAGCAGCAGAACTATGACCATGATTGGACAGAGACTTCTGTCTGTATTGGTTATGCCAAAAAACCCCCACATTATTTGGCAATTTCCCAACATCTCTTCCTCCAGCAGCTAAGTTAACAAAATAGATCCCCTCCAACTAGAAAACTCAAACTTTTACTTTCCTTTCTTGGGCTTATTTGCAGCCATGATGCATTTTACCAGGTACTAGCTTGATGTATCAATATATTCCCTTTACCAATACCCCCTTTGCCACCACAAGAGATTTTCCTTTTGTGGAAAAGCTTGCATATAGCTGTCATCCTGCAACAGGTATGTTTGTAAATGAAGAGCAAAATAAAACAACAAAAAAAGGCTCCTTGAAGGAAGTGACACCAGGCTGAATTTAGATTCCTCATCCTTCTTGTTTTCATCCAGACAAGACTGGCATACTGAGTTGCAACAATTATGGGCAAATCAGGCTTCCAATACAATCAATGCAATAAGCAACAGTGTTGTTTCTGTTACACATTCACAGAAGATAATCTGAAGGTGATTCTTGTCTGCCAAGCATGAGAGCCAGCTCTGCTGAAATTCAGGTGAGCCAGGCTCAGTCACACACTCCCCAAGCAGCCTTGGACACAAGACCTAATCTAACCCTTACCTTCATATCTTATATTTTTTGCCCTAGTGGTGCACTGCATAGACACTGTGCTTTAATAGTCTTAAATGTTATACCTAGCAGGCCTCAAAAAGTGAAAGTGCTCAGCTAAAGCTGTGGCTGCAAGAGAGAAACATCTATGCATCTGCTAATAAAGGATGCATTGAGATAGGAGGTATATCAAAGCCTAAAATTAAGGGTGGAAAACAACTTGGTCAGGAACTGGGAGACTTTGCCTAGAAAGAGTGAAGATACCACTGGGTGTTTGCTGAAGATGAAAGACTTCCAGTAACACACTGGCAGGGCTGACATCTCAGAGGTGATGTGATGCAGAAGGAAAACTTTGGATCCTGTTTAGAGTCGTGGTTAAGGAATTATACATTCTTTTATTTTGGATAGATTAGAAGGGACTCCACCTTCCCACCTTGAACCCTGCACCAGGAGACTCTGTACAAATACAGCTTCAACTTCTCTTCCTCCTCTTTTCTTCCTAGAAAAGTTCCTGAAATGCTTCTTTGGGAAGGGAAAAAAGACCCTTCTTCCTCTGAGCAAACAAAAACCCAAAGGCAGAAATCTAAACCTCCTGGTATGTTTAAAGTCAAGGCAGAGCAACTGTTACTTATACTCACTCCTCAGTGACACAGAGGAAGACAGAACATGTTCTTAATTGCAAAGCCAAATGGTTATGCATGGGTCCTGTCATGCTTGTGAGAACTTGTTCTTCCCCAGCCCTCCCTCTCCTCCCCACTGGGGCAGCCTTGCCAAAACTCTGTTTGAGAGTGGTCACAGGGAAAACACGAAGCCTTGCAGGGATTTGGGGAGTAGACGTCAATCTGTCAGAGGTGTCACCAGAACTGGATATATCTCCTGATCTGTTACCACTTGCTAATTATGGATTCAGCAGCTAATTGTCATAAATCTTGGTAAGAGATGTGGAATGAGACAGAGTTTTCAAGACAGTATGGCCTGGATAGGTTTGCTCTCAGCAAGTCAGAAATGATCAACCCCATGCCAGGGCCCTGCTGCTGTGTGTGATACTCTGGTGAATACTTGCATTGTTACAAGTACCAGATTGCTCCAAGCAGCATTTCTGACATTCCTTTTGCAGGGACAGTGAGTGTCCAGGATTGGGAGAAACTGAATTGTTGAAGGATTTTGTTTAATACACTCAAAGGTGTTGGTAGTCAGAGCCAGGCAGATGTTTTACAGGTTGAAATCCTGAACTCCTCATCAGGCTGAGCTTCTGGTCCACCCTTCAGAAAGCAAAACAAAACTCTGTCAAACAGAGATGAGGTGTCATGATTTGGCTGTGCAAAGTCACAAATCAGGCACTATCTCAGTGAGGATCCAGACTGTTGCTAAAACTGGTCTTAACTGTTAACACTTTTCGGATGTGATGCAGCCAGTGGAGTCTGGAGTCAGAAAGAAAGAGGTTTAGCAAGTTTCATGCAACTTTTATCACCATTTCCAACTTTTCAGTCATGTCCAGTTACCCACCATCTTACACTAGCTGGTTTCAAAGTTTCTATGCATCTTGAAAACTACAGCCCAGGGTAGAAAGGGTAAAGCCAAGTCTTCAATATCTCAAAGCCATCTAGCTTTTTTAAATGCTGTGCACTTTCTCAGGAAATCCAATGCCTTCAGGGTATCTGCAGTTGAGCATCCAAAAATAACTACTTGAAAGTTTCTGTGGCTGTAAGATCACAGGCTCTGTATTCATGTGAAGAAGTCTTCAGGTTTTGAGGAGCTCCTGCAAAAGATCACTGCAAAATTTGTGTCACCAATCGACTGGCTTGTCATTTGGCGACAAAAGAGTTAAGGTTGCACGTGGAAGAAATGTCTTTTTAACAAGTAACTACTGATTTTTAGAGATTTTCTTCTGCTTTTTATTTTCTAGTCCTTTTCCTGTTTTCAGATAGTTCCTGTAGTGTTTTCATCTAGTCCTAGCTTTTATCTAGACCAAGATTACCCACTACTTTTGGAAATATAAACTAACATCTGTCACATATTCCTCTAAAATCTGCCAGATTTTCCAGGTAGAAAGACACAACAATCTATTTTAAGGTTGATTTTCACTAAAGCTGGCTGAAAGATCCATAGTGGAATATTTGTTTATTTTCCCAGTTGAAAAAGCTGATTCATAGTAATTCAAACATTTTGCTGAGATGGACCAGTTTTGATTCAGGTGTTTCAGACTGCAAGCAGAGTACAATTAACCTCTAATGACTAGATTTCTGCTGGAAAGTAGACTTTCAAGACTCTCTGGCCTTCTGGGAACCAGCTCCTCTGAAGCACATCAGCACATCAGGATCATTGCCAGGAGGGAATCAGGAATCTGAAAATGTTCAATCATTTTGGTCAAAAGTTTTGCTGTTTCCTGCTGGATGGAAAAGGAGACAGAGAGAGGCCAGAATGCCATTACTCACTTCTTCCCCAAGTTTCCATGTCAGGACCAATATGATTTGTCAGGACCAAGTAAAAATGATGGATATATTCTAAAATAAAAAGAAATTTAATATTAAAATATGGAAGCCTTCTCTAGAGGGAATGATTCTCTTTTACAGAGTTCTAGTGCTCATAACAAGCAATGCCCATGAGTGTACAAGTTCATTAACCATTTAATTTAAAAAGGTGTTAATTCCTCTATGGGAAATATAAAATTATTTCTTGGGAATGAGGGGGTAGAATTCTCTGTCTGTTACTAAGTCCAATATATGAAGGTATTTCTGTCTAAATTCTACAGTCCACATTTTTATGTCTGAAGGCAAAAGCTTTTGTGTACCAAAAAGCAACCATTTTCCCAGCAGAAGGCAGAGATGCACTTAAACAGAAACCAAACAAATAAGAAAATCCAAGCTTAAAGAAAAGTAATTGAAAACAAAAATTGGTTCCAAAACATCTGTTTTGAAATTTCTGCTACTGTGATTTTAGGAGGAAAAAAAAATTAAAAGAAACTTAAAAAGGAACTGAAATATTTTCCTTGCTTTAGAGTGAGATAATTTTTAGTTCTAATTTCTCCAAAAACCTCATAGGAAATACTTTGAGGTTGACTTAAGGCAAGTCAGCCATACCTCCTCTTGCTTTTTGGTTGTGCATGCAGTCCATGCCAGCCCTGGAGTATCAGCCTGTCCAACAGAGTTGATGCAAGGTATCTAATGGACTGGATCAGTAATTTTCCACAATGGAGTGACTCTTGTGTCAAAGGTTATAAGTCATCTCAGAATATGGACTAAACTAGCAGAAAAACGACTTTTAGTGGAGTGTTAATCCTCTGCTCGGTGCTCAACTGCTGGCAGAGCTAGGAATAGACCAGGAAACATAATGTGGCCCAAACCCCTTTAATCTGTTGCTTTATGTTCCCTTTGGCTTTGGAGAGGCTAAGTAAACAGCATCAAACCATTACCTGATGCAGGTGGTTTCCTTCCAGTACAGTCATGTCCCTTCTGCTGCTGGAGAGATGTTTCCTATATGTGTGTTTGTGTGAAGGCACTTGCAGGTGGCTGCAAACTTGTGTAAATCACATCACCTAATTGCTGACACCTTCTGGTCCCTCTGGAGTTGGCTGGGTCACAGCTGTGCTCCAATAAATAAACACACATCCTAAAGCCCAGACCTAGCTCTTGTAGTTTCCATCTCTGACAAACCTTGTTCTTCTACCTACATTCAAACTCAGCCTCTGTCACTGATGACAAATGCAGCAGCCGGGGTGAGACTAGTGTTTAACTTAATGATGTTTTAACAATTTGCAGTGTTATCCTAGATAATTATTACATGGTCTTCTGCATTTGGTTGAAAATATGGAAAATTAATTAGTAGCAGAAGAGTTTAACTTTGCTAGCCATTAACTGAATTATAGGTAGGTGTTTTCTTTGTCTGGCAATGTTGTACCTTGTCCTTCTGCCAAAAATATCTCATAACTTGGTATTACAGTCTCTGAATACAACCTTTTCAATGACTTTATGTGCAAAACAATGTAATAGCAGTAGAAAAGGACTTTTTTATGTGCTTTTGTGTGTGTGTGTTAATGGAAGGGGACATAGCTACATTGCTGAAGGCCAAGTGTCTGGAATCAGTAGCTGTTCACATATCCATTTTAATTTTTTGTAATTGCCAATGAAAAATAAAAAATCCTAGGTAATGATGAAAAAAAAAAAAGAGAAGAGAAAAAATGGAGAACTTTTTCTCAGTTTAAGTTCTGTTGCTTGCTTATTTTCTGATGTAGAACAAGATGCTGTAGATGTGTGAAGAGGAAGAGAGAACTAGGTTTGACATCTGCCTCCAGTCTTTATAGTGAGCAGTATTACAGCTGAGATGTCTTCCATCTGCACACTTTGCTCTAGTACAAAGAATGATGTAGCTTGATATATGTTGCAGTAAAGAGGAAAAAAACAATAGTGAATGAAATAAAAAAGAAAAAGATCTCATCCTTTGCTCTAGGCATGGTTTTAGAGGCAGTTATAAAACAAACTCCTCATTTGCTTTATGTCCTTTAATCAACATTGCTGCCATCAGGGGGAAAGCACATTATCCCATTATTCTTCTTCCACTTGGGCCTTTATGCTTTGTCAAAGTTTCTCCCTTCCATTACTTCTGGAGGTCTATAAACTCAGTCTGGAGGTCTATAAACCCAGTCTGCTCTGGATGGTGGATGGAAACTGAGGATATCTCCTGCTGCCTAGTCCTTTTTCCCAAGCCAGTTCTTGCCTGCCTGCTGAACATTTAGTTGCCCATTCTTCTGGCCATCGGTATAAAATGCAACTCATAGGAACAGAAGGTGGATTTTCAGCATGGCAAATATGGGCCAGGGAGTGGATTTAGTGCATAATGGATGCCTTGAAAATTGGCTCATGTAAGAAGGGAATGGTCTGAGAAGATCACCTGAACATTTGTTCACTCCCCTTGCGTGCAGAGGCACACACCGTTCAGCAGGCTTTCTGCTGCAAGTCACCCACGGGTACCTGCCTGTTTTCAAAATTAATCAGTGTTGACTTAGAAGCACTTTCATCTGCATAAACCCTCTTCCTTTCCCCACCCCCTTTCTCTTCCTCATGCTGAGACAAGCTACCATGGATGTTAGAAGCACAGTGGAGGAGCTGTCTAGACGCCCAGAGCATCTCAGCTGTTGCTGTTGAGCGTGAGACTTGCCATGCAAAAAGAGGTGTCCACACATGAGGCTGTTGGCAGGATCCTCTCCTACTCTCTTGGCCAAGTCTCCAGCCACAAAAGCCACGTCTAGTCAGTTGGATGTGCTTTTAAATGTCAATGGTTGGACTGATTAGCAAATACAAGAAATTGTCTTGACTGTGGTAAAACCCAAAATTTTCTAAGAGAGAATTTGCAAAGGGCTTAAAGGAGTTGGCCTGTGTAGAGCTTGCCTAGTTTGGTATCTGTTTTGAACCTGGGCTGTTATTTAACCTGTCTTCTGCCTTTACTGGTCACTAGGGTTATTGGACCCCAGCTGCAGAAATTAATACTTTTTTTTTTGTACATCATGATATCTCTGTTCCCTCAGTTTTCAAGTTTCTGAAAACCTACCTGACTTGAAGCTTTACTGTTCAGGTCATCACCTAGTTGTAATATGCTTGTTACCAGCTGCTAAAAGGAGATTGAGTGACTAGTGATAACCATTTAAGCACAGTATCAGGCCAATTTTCAACTTCTCTAGCAGTTATTCCTTCTTTAACCACCTAATGACAATGCTGTGGGTGACAAAACCCTTATTCAATTAAAGAGATGTAATATCTACTGCTTCTCTCTCATCCTTACAGCCAGTCATTTAACACAGAAGGTAATCAGGTTGGTTAACCATGATTTGCCCTGGACAAAACTGTGGAGACTGTTACTTCTTGTCTTTCAGTAGATTGGAAGCAGACATCAAGATGTGTTCCTAGATCTTTCCAGGGCCTGAGGCAAGACTGACCAACCTGTAACTCCCTGGTCTTCTTATTCTTAAAGATAAACATAACATTTCCCATCATCAAGGATTTGCTGTCCCTATTTGCCATGACAGACCATCACCTTGCAACCACATCAGCTGGCATTTGCAGCACCTTTGGGTGAATCCCATCTGATCCTGGTTTTTGAATGTATCCAGTTTGTATTATTTTTCCCTCATTTCTTGCTCTGTCACTATCCCTCCCCTTCACAAGCCATGCTGATGGGAGTCAGAGTTCTGAGATCAGGCTCAGCCTGTCAAGACTGAGGCCAAAAGTTTGGGAAGTAATTCCAGCCTTTCCCTACCATCCATGCCACTAAGTTGTCTCCCATATTCATCCATAAATGCACATTTCTTCTGAATTTCCAGTTGCATGTTTATGGAATAACTTTTTGCTACCTTTTGTGCCCTTAGATGGCTTTAGCTACAGCTGAGTTTTGGCCTTCCTGATATTATCCAGGCTCTGAACTATTAACTTTCTCTGATTCAAGAAAGAAGGAGCACATGTGCTCTTGCTGCTCATCCTGAAGACACAGGAAGACCCACCAGGTCCCATGAGCTTTCAAACTTTACCCAGAAGTTTCTCAAGAGGTTTGATTTATGGTTGATGTGTGAAGCCATACAGTTCTTTCCCCCTCTGTGTTCTGTGTGTTGGAAAGCCACCTCCTTTTGGTATGGTACTTGCAGAAAAGGTCTGTCTGGGGGAAGTGGGCTTGCAAACCTTCTTTTGTGCAAGGCACAAAGGCAAAGGGGTGGCTTGTAGTCAGCAGCAGAATGAGAGGAGGCTCTCTCCTTCTTCAAAGGGCTTCCTCTTCCCCTTCTCTCTCTATTGTGAATTCTTTAAAAAGACCACCCTTCCCTTCTGCAGAGTGCAAACATCAAAGGGAATGGTGTGCTGGGGTATTTCCTTGTGAACACTGACTTACCTTACAAAGGTGAGGAGTTCACAGGAGGTTCTCTCTTGTGAAGCATGTTCTGGCTGCCTGGCTTTGAATGCTGAGCTCACTAGGAAAATGTTCTTACATCTTCAGGCAAGCAGCTTTGCTGCAAAGCCAAATCTCTTCCTCTCCCTCCCACTTTCTGCTTATTTAGTCACACTTGTCTAGTCACACACACAAATAAAATTTATTATATTTTATTTTATTTTATATTTTGGTAAAGGCTAAAATATTTTAGTCCTTGAGGGTTTTGTGAGGGTTGGTGGTTTCTGTTTTATAAGGGGTGTAGTTACTAAAACTGAAATGCAACAGGAAAATAATTTCCTACAAAAAGTTGATTATGAAAGATTCAATCTTCTATTTATTAAGATACATTTACACAGGAGAGCTGAATCTATCCTACCCCAGGATAGGGGGAAGAGAGAAGTGTGCTCATGCTTGTTGCAACATAAACATTGGGTTGTTTTATTGACTGATAAGCTCTAGAAAGAATAGTCAGCAATCAACCAGCTGTATCAAATTCTCTTCAGTCAGATGGAGTTCAAGTTTAATGTCATTAGAATTGTTCCAAAACCCTTAATTTCATCCTGATTTAAGGCAAACTTGGTGGCAATTAAAAAAAACCAAAATCAAGCCAAGTGGGCCTATTAGCCTCAAAGTCCCATTTGCAATTCTCAGGACTGCAATCATATTTGGAACTAATAGATCTAGACATAAAAAGAAGTATTTCCCCTTTGCGTGACAGAACACTGGGACAAGCTGCCCAGAGAGGTTGTAGAGTCCTCTTCTCTGGAGATAATTCTGTTCATAATCCTTGATGTTCATAAAGGACATAATCCTGTTCAACTTGCTGTAGGTGACCCTGTTTTAGCAGGGAGGTTGGACTGGGTGATCATCAGAGGTCCCTTCCAACCCCTACCACTTGGTGATTCTGTGATTCACCTCTCCCCTACAAATGACAATATCTTTCTTATTCACATCTATGGTCTCCATCCAAGATGCCTCTGCTCAGAGCCCAGAGATTTGTTTCAAGCTAAATCCCAGCTATGACTCACAGTTTTACAACAGAATTCATGTGATTGTTCTCAATCATGCTGGAAGCCAGTTGTGTAATAGCAGGGGAAATAAATCTATGAACAAATCCTGTCTGCTCAGCTGGTGGGGATGGATCTTACCAGTCCACCAGTGAAAAGAGTAGAAGAAATCCTTAAGCAGACCCAAGTACAAAGGGTCTGATTTTTAACCCACATAATGAAGATTGGCCAGAGCTTATGTGCATTTCTGGAAGTCAGATGTGCTGAATGGAGGAGCAGGTTTCTGCTCTTGTCAGCACTTTGGTCTGTGTGTGGTTTCCCCATTGCCTTTAGCTCTAGGCACTTCAGCAATTCTATTCCTCCTGCAAGGCAGAGTGGGAAGGGCTGACAAGGTGGGTTAAAATATTGAGTAATGAGGATAATTAATCAAGGGTCTTCTGTAGTATTATTTTTTTTTCAGTCTTAGGGCAATGAAGAGCCAAGAAAAAACCTCCAGTGAGCCTCCAGCTACAGTGTGGGTGCTCACTGGTTTTCAGGTCAGATTACTCGACCTCGAAGACTGCTGTCCCTTCAGCTTGGATTGCTTCACATTGAGAGGGTTACTTTTTAGGAGGTAATCTGAAGGTCACCTTGTGCTGAGTGTGTTGCCAAGAAGGAGTGGGAGATGTTCCCTGACTCAAAAGGTGTATAGCCTAAGAGGGTGAGTAGCAGCAGGTAAGAAGAAAAGGTTATACAGCCTTTTAGTCCCTAACACTTCTGAATCCCTAACTAGAGCAAGCTCAAGGCTTTTTAGTAAAAAGGGTAAAAAATGTTTTTGTGGACATCAAGCAGCAAGCCACCCCAAGGCCATCCAACTGAGCCCAAGGCATGAGTCTTTACTAGTGGCTTCATCCCATACCTGCTGCAAATGTTGACCAGTTGTTACACACCTGAGGGGCAGCAGATAGAGATTATTTCCTCCAAATTAGTCCTTCCTCCAGTATACAAGGACTAAGCATACAGCAACTGTACACTTGTAATTTTAAAGGAGAAGAGAGAAATCATCAGAATGAAGAGGACAAATAAACCACTTTGGGGAGCAGGGTATGACCTTCCTCATCCCCTGGCATTGCTTAGTAACTTGAGGTTTCGTTTTGGGTTGCTGTTCAGGAAATTTAAGTAACCCTGGTAGGAAAGCAATGAAGGATAACTGTAAGATAAATACATTATTCAAGGACCAACCACTCCTTTAAGCATTTCACCCCTTGGGCCTGAAAACTCTTGGAGGTCTCCTATCCCTTGCATATGTGCAAGGTTTCCCAAACTGCAACTTTTCTTCCCTGCAAGAAAACAGTTTTAATTTAATTAATTCTCTGAAGCACATTTGTGCCAAACCTGCCTGGCCTCCTGCATTCATGCAATTACAGCAGCACTCAGTCTGTGTCTTAGAGAACTTGTCATGACTGATTTTCGCCCTTTTTTTGCACTGGTTGTAAAGAGATGAATTCAAAGGCATTCCTTCTCGTGCAGGTCCAGATTGAAGCATGTGTTTAACACACAGACTGCAGGGATGTATTTTGCTGAACTGGGGGCCTTTTAGAGGAAAGGCAAATCCAGCCCTTTTTTTGTCATTCTGTTTTTGAGTAAACATTTCTGCAGTGTGACATTAATTATGGATTCTCCACCTTGATTCAATATTGCGTTTAGGCTGCTATTCCCTGTTAAATCATCTTCCTTGACATGCGAAATTCAGGCTGCCTTTGTTAGATTAAAGTCTTTTTATCTGACCTGCCTTTAAGCTTCATCTACTTAGTCATATCACCGGGTAGGTAACAGAAAATTGCCAATATGTCACCCAGTGGGTAAATCAATTCATGAAAGGAGGCCTAGTGCTTTTAGATTGACTGCAGAATGGCTCTTTTCTTTTTTTTTTCCAAGCATATCTTCCTCAGCACACCTGGGTATTCCTCCTGAGGGCTCAGGAAAAAAAGTTTGAATTGCCTTGTTCTTTATTAGCTACATCCCATCTCCTTTATATTACAGGTGAACGTGATGTGCTCCACAGCATGTATTCCTAAGAGAGGTACTGAAAGGAAAAGGGCAAATTATCGTCCTGGTGATGTGGAAAGCAGGAAAGGAGCTGGCAAGAAATATTATCACTAGTAAAAATCTGGGATGTTTTCTGCATTTATTAGAGAGATTACATCCTCCTGAGTGGAGTGTTCATGGGACATAGGAAACCTCTCCTTTGACAGTAAAACCAGTGGTCCCTTAAAAAGCAAGTTTTCTTGGGTGAAGGTTTGAGAGCTAAGCCTCCATTTTCAGAAAGCCCCCAAATTGAACCATCTGTCCAGGGATGTGAATTGGTTAGTGAAGCATTGATGAAAAAAAAGAGGAGGATTTTTTTATCTGTTTATTGCAAAGTCTACCAAACCTCTAAGGGCTCCATAGGGAGAGACTCAAGAGAGTAGTGGTGCAGGTGGATGATTCCCTTTGGCAACATCATGTTTTGCAAGCAAACATTTGGGGAAACTGAGGCAAGAAAGTGTATCTGATGTTTTGCTCTTTTCTTTCAACCTACATACAACCTATGCCTTACAAAGCAGAGTGATTGTCTGAGATTCCTTCCTGTGAAGGCTGTCCTTATTGATGGTCTGTCCAACAGGCAGGGAGCTGTCAAAAGTTGGTGTACTGAGAAATCTTGGCTTGATCTTCTCAAGAGCGATGCTAGTCATGGGGCAACAGAACTGAAGAGGTTAGGTTCTTGCTAATAGGACTGCAAACTGCAAAACCATAGTACTTAAAATAGGAGATATCAATCCCAGGGAGTCCAAATTGCAAGAGGCAGAACAAATCCTCCTGGAGAGTTTTACAATAGAGAGGGCTTTACCTGAACCGTATTAATATATTTTAATATGATGTGGTATGATGTGATTGCTAGAAGGAACAAGGGGAGGTAATACTTCAGATCTCCCTCATCTCTGCAGTCTGCCACAATACAGTCTATGAAACAAAACACTGGGAAGGTCAGTTCTCCCAGGTTACATCTGGACACTGGAAACAGATATCCAGAACCAGTGGAGATATTTTTGCCAAAACTGTTCAGCAGTAGCAAACTGAGTTCTCAGTTTCATAAGACTTTGACTTCTTTATTTTTTATATGATATTTTTTAATGTTACTTCTCTATGTACTTGGTTTTTTATTTTTATGGAAAAAAAGTGTTTTCCCTTCCCTTGGAATTGTAAAGCATTAGCTAAAACATCTTCTTGGCTAAAACCTCAAAGTTTTGAAATAATTGCTTCTAACTCTGTGCTAATGCTTCTGTAAATGCTTTGAAAATGCAAAATGGTAAATACTTGGTGCTATGAGCTATATTTCTGTCATAGACAAGCAATATAAAATTTTTGAGATTCTTCTTCAGAAAGGTATTTGAATGCTGTGACCCTTCCTATTCTCTCACTTAAAGGGGAAATTAGGAATAACTCATTAAAATCTATGTCTTTTCTTCAGAGTAATTGAAAGGAAAATCAAAATGCAAGTATCTGATATACATTAACTTAAAGTCTGCTATTAAACCACAAGACGTGAAAGACTATGGGAAATCTGAACCCCTGCTGAGTTTTGCTAATTCTATAAAGACTCTATTTAATTTCCTCAGGAAAACAAGGCAAACCTTCCCTTGAGGGCATATACATTTTTGAATGGGCTACAAGTAAGTCTCTAAGGGCTCAGTTATCACTGATCACAGTGTGGTCTGTTGGATATTGCTAAGGGAAATTTAGTGTGATTGTCTGTGATCACTGGCATGTGCTCATACCCATTAGGAGACCTATTCAGCCCATTGACATTTGGTTCCTAGGAGAATAGGGTAGCTGCTCTCAAAACATTTTGAGTTTGCAGTGTTTTTTTTCCTTCCCTCTCCCTTCCCCCCCACCCCCGTGTGTTTTTCAGACAGAGGAGCAGATGTTCAAGATCAGAAAAGAGCTTGTACAGAGAGCTACCACAGTGGGCAGAGAGTGCTCTATTACTAAGAAAATGCTGCATAACAAAAGCATTCCTCTGCAAATGTTGTTATTTTTCTCAGTCTACTCTGGGCAATTGTAGGGGCAATGTAGAAAAGCAATAGTGTCATCTGCGGCTGCATCTGTTGTGAACTTTAGATATTTCCTTCTAAACCACAGGTGCATTTAGAGGGCTATAGGTCTGGCATCAAACCCACCAGTGGCTTCAGGACTGGGTATGTTGCAGTGTGATTGTCTCTTGTCACTCTAGCTTGCCTTTACAGAATACAGAGCTGTTCCCCAAATTTCCAGTTATGTCTTGGTGTCTGCAGTCTTGAGAACTGGGCTCACTGTCATCAAAGATTAGGGTCAATGTAGCTATGTGGTGGGAATGGGTAGTGGCACTTGTATAGTTGACGACAGGGAATAAAGGACAAGTTATAGCCCTGTGAGAGGTGAGGAACAGATCTGTCAGTGTCAGGGCATTCAGTCCACTGGATGCCAAGTAGAAAGCATGGAGTGATGTTCTGCAGTTTCCTGAATGACAGCCTAGGTGTTCATGGATGTCTCTGCTAGGTATAAACCATCAGATTTTCTTTGTTTTCTGCAGAAGATGTCTACAGGTCTCCCTGCAATGTCCTTTTCTTTGGAGTTAATGAAACCCAGGTACAGTTACTTTTTTGCCAAGATGAGTAGAACTACAGGATAGGACAGAAGGAAACCACCTTTAATAAACCCAACATACAGTTCTGAAGTTTATACAGCAAGGGGAAAAAAAAAATAAAGAAAGAAAAAAGAATCAATTTAAGTTTTGGTTAAACCACCAGAACCATCAAACAGCCTCTCTGCATTCTTTATGTAACCTTCTGGTTCTTGTTTTGTGTTAGACCCAAACAGACTCATTTTTCTTTTCTATTCCTACCTCCCCAGGTTTAATGATTTAGCCATTTCTTTCAGTTAAAGAGAAGGAAGTTGTGGAGGCCAAACCCAGTGTGGCTAATCCCTACTTGTGTATTTTCTTCTTGTAGGCCTGCCAGAAGATCTCAGAGCTTTGCCTAGAGACTTTCTCCGTTAGAACAGATTGCAAACCAACTTGTTTTCTTCTTGTACATGCGTCAGTGAGGTGTTCAGGGCTAGTCCCCAGAAAGGGTGGGGGAACAATCCAGGTGTGAAAATCCATGCATGTATATGCTTGCAATTATACTGTAACCATCATTGCAGACAGACTTTTTTTTTTTTTTTAAGCTGTAGCTTTGCCACTAGTTGATTCCAATTCTGTATTTGAGTGCTGCTGAATTTCCAGCATTTATTGACGTGCTGTTGTGCTGGACATTTGGTTCAGTAAGCAAAGGAACTCAACTGTTTCTCACTTATATGTAGCTGAGCATTTTCATTAGTCTCTGCTCTTCACAGAGGAGACAGCAGCCTGACATCACCCATCCATTCCCTGTTATTTGGCATGGATTGGGTTTGTTGTTGAAAATATTTAAACCAGGTTTAATGTTAAGGTTTTTCTTGCTCATATATGCTTTGTTTTCTCTCCGTTTGCCTTAAATTCTCTGCTTGACAAAGGTTAGATAAAACAGTAGAAATGAAAGAATAGGTAAGACAAAAAAGTTTTAATCAGGAAATATTTTGGGGGATAAAAGCAGAATCAACTATTACCTGAATGGAAGGGCTAAAGACATGCAGCTGTCAGTAGAGGCCAACTCAGTTAAGTGTTTTAGATCTTTAGTAATGGCCGAAACCAATGTGCTAAAGTCAAAAAATACAAATGTGGTGCTGCTTGCAGTTGCTTAGTCTACTCTACCATTCTAGCAAAATTTATCTAGATCTTTGGGGATGGAGGAAAGACTCTGAGCTATGTTCTTGCACGTGAAGTAGCTTGGCCTGTCACGGTTTAATGCACACCCAAGACGGATGGTAAAAATGACTATGTCATTTAAGTCCAAAGGCAAAGAGCTGTAGAGGAAAATTAGGGGAAATATCTGGAGAAGAGCCCAGGGTACCTGTGCAATGGTTTTTTCTTTGTCTTAACCTCACCATCCTGAAACAGAAAGACATTCAGCTGGTGATCAACAGGAAAATGTGATCACAGCTTCTGCATGCTTCCTTGATATATCCTGAAACACTCCAATGTTCAATATGTGAGAGCTTGCAGCATCTCTGGAGGTCATTGGAAGAAAGGTCTTATCTTCAAATACTGAGTGTTATCCATCTGGAAGAAAACACCACTGCAGCAGCAGAGAGAGATTCCTCCAACATAATGTGGTTTTCCACTGGAATTGCTTCTCATCTTCAGAGTATCACCTGTTGCATAAATATATTGCTACAAAGGTAACAACTGGGAATAATCTTTAAAAAAAAAAACAACCTTGTGTTCCCAAGGGCAAAATAGTTCTGTGGTGTGAAGATATGACTCTCACCTGACACAGTGCCATTAGTTCAGCTGAAGAGAATTGCCTATGGGCAAACATCAAACCGTGATGGATTAGGTGATGGGTTTTTTTCCACACAGGTGTCTCTGAGTAACTTTTTGTAAATCTTTGGAGATGAAAACTCAGGGAATAACTTAATCAGGTTGTGTTATTAAAAAGATTCAAGGAGCAGCACCAAGCCCATTAATTGGGTGGTCCTTAAAGAGCCTAAAAATTTGGAGGGCTACTGTGGTTGTGAAATCTCTCTTTGCATGAGGATGGGGTGGATTTTTCCCCCCTCTCTTCCACCCGTGTTGGAGGTAATAGTTCTGCAAAGAAGAATATGTTGTTGGTGACTTATCATAATTTTTTAAATTACTAGTAACTGTCACATACTACATGCTGCAACAAATGGAACTCATCTGTGCAGTGTGTTGGATAATGGAACTGTGCTAATTAGGAGACAGCAAGAATTATATCAACCTCCAGTGACTGTCACAGGCAAAAGTATGGAGCAGCCTAGGGAATGGTTATAAAGAGAATATCATGGTCTCAATGTTGCCTAAAGGGAAGTCTCATAATGCTTCACTATAAAATTTATCTGACAGATTTCTAGGAGGTAATTATAACTCTGATTTATATATGTTTAATATTACATCTGCTATTTCACACCCTCCCCCCCCAAAAAAAAAGATTCTTGGAAGCTTCTTGTTGCATTGTCATTATTTCTTTGGTGAAAGTGGAGTGATGTTTTTGAAAATATATAATTTGCATTACATAAGGTTTTGAGTTTGTTGTGGGTTTTGGTTTTTATTGGTTTTTGGTGTTGGGGGTTTTTTTATGATTATTTTCAAAGCATAATACAAACCACCTTCAACACACAATTCTTCACTGTTGTCCTGTCCAATGTGTAGGGTCATGCCTATACAAAACAGTTAAACACTTTTTTGCTATAATGAGACATACTAAGAGTCATAAATGTAATAGTCAAAGCAATGCAGCTTTGGGGACTTGAAAGGCATGATACCACCAAGCTGAAGCTGCAACTTACCTCTGCACTCCACGAGAAAATCAGCTTCCAATATCCTGGATTTACAAAACAATTGAGAAAGGAGTCAGGAGCAGACCAAAGAAAGGATTCAAGTGAATGTTAGATGTATACCTCAAACTGAGACTGTGATCTTTCCTTATTTTCTTCCATCTCCCCAAATGCCTTGGGTCAGCAAATGTGTTCAGAGCATCCTGGAGCCTTACTGACAACAAGACTCCTACTGGTACCACAGATCTCAAATAAAAAAAATGGCATTGTGATGGTAGGTGTCCAGGGAAAACCCTCTAAGCTTTCAGCAAGAAAATATAAAATGTGTAAAACTGGAGTTTTATGTTACTACCAAGTGGCTAGATTTTAATTTCTATTCCCTCTTTAATTATAATTAAGTATTTTTGCAGAGGAAATGTAGCAGTCAGAATCTCTCTTTTCTTATGTTCTTCAAAGGATTACCTGGAACATGAACACATTTGTCATATTCATTGGCCACATGGCTTTTAATGAATACAGGAATAAAACTCAGAAACTCTTTCTCTTTCTTTCTCTGAGTCATTCCTTGGTGGTACATTGTCTGAGTGGTTCAGATCATTTGCTACTAGTTTGAATTTCCCCTGCACCAAAGGCAATGCTAGAAAAAAACAGAACTCCCATCCTGTGGAAGACATTGTATGCTTTATGTCACAATGGAGCATTAAGGCAAATTAATATATTCCTTTAGATCAAATCCATGAGGAATCACACTGGAAAACACACCATGCTTAGCTGCAAGGAGGATAGGTTTCTTTCTAAGCCACAGCTGATTAACCATCTCTACCTGGGCTTTGCAGAGGAATTGCACAAGGGAAAATATTATTGCCTTCAGCTCTGTGCAACTGCTCTCTCTCCATCTGTGGCACAGCCAAGGCATACTTGAATTCAGCCACAAATTCCTCCTGGGAACACTGAAAATCAGATTAAACCACCAGGGCACTTCATTTACTTGTTTTAATTACAATAGGGCATAGGAATTAGTCATCCTTATTTTGCTTTCTTACTTGTAGCCTACAGGGAGCCACCAGTTCCCTCTCAAGGAATGGGGTATGTGAATGGGGAACTTTATCTCTGTAAAAGAAGCCACTCTATTATTTTGGCAGGAGGGTGGCAGTGTCCTTCAGGCCTCTGTGGTCCTGTTGGTAACCTGTGGAATGGACCTTCATGATGGGCTGTTCCCATCAGCTGCCATTTATTGCTTACAGACCAGAGGAAAGACACTTTGGATAGCAGATGAGACCCAGACCAGGTGTTTACACAGAAATGATTCCAGAGATAGATGAAGTGGCTCATTTAAAAGCAGAGGAGATAGAAAAGCTGGAGTTTCACCTCCAGCTGGTTGCAAGGAATATGAAACCCAACACAAGAACACATCTGCACACCACATAATGTTGACCTTAATGTTAACACAATGTGAGCTCAGACAGCAGGGAAAAGAGCAAGCTTAGTATGGGATCTTGCAATGTTTAGAGGAGGTTGGTGTGTCAGTGCAGTGCTGAGTAAGCTACATCCTCATGCGTGGTTCAGTATGTCTCTCCCCATGATCATGCTGACAATGATTCCTCAAAACTGGTATATCAGTGACTCCTAAAAACCAGAGTTGGCTGATTTCCAGGACTCAAAGAGCTGTAGTCTCCAGATTTGACGTTCAGGTTTGAGTTTAGATGCACAAGAAAGGAGCAGAGAGATCTCCCACGCTGTGGCCAGCTCTGTTTTCTGCCTGACATGCAGCTCCACAGCTGAGATTTTGGATTCCTCTCTTATTTTGTGTGTGAACCAGAGTTTCTGATAGTCATGTGGAGTTTCCTAGCCTTCTAGGGAAAGGCTGTCAAGTCACTTCTCTCATTCCTTGAGAATGCTGGCAGTTTTTTGACAAGTTGAGAAAATTGTCACGTGTGCACCAAGGAACAAAGCTGTGCCATGCTGCTATGATTTGTGAGTATGGTTGTCAGTGGAGCCTTATGACCAACCCTCTTGACATTACTTTAAGGCTTTTGGTGTAGTCTTTGTGGTAGAAGTGCTCCTTTGAGAATCTTACTGACTTTAGATAAAGATGAGACTTTATCACCTTGCTACTGTGATTTTCATTATTTTCAGTCTGCAACCCTCTAAATCTAAACAGGAAAATGCAATTGTCTCCATCAACAAATGGTGACATAAAAAGAGCCAGAAGGACTTTTTCAGCCCAAAGGACATCATAGTAGATCAAATTTAATCCCATTGCTGATCATGCCATAGGAAATTTCCTGTTAAAGGTGGGTGGAGCCTATACATTAAAAATGTCCTCAGGAACATAAATTGACACATAAATTGACCAGCAACTTCTGTTGCTACTGGCTTTTGCAGAAGTTTGGTAAATGAAGGATGCTTGAACATCTCTGCTGTGTTCATTATTCTCACTCTCACTGAAGTCAGGCTCCTTGGACTGGAATGGAGATATGGCTCCCACCCACACATGGCAGCTGCTGGAAACTGTATACCTGAGGTCAGTATTGTCTTTGTAATCCCCCTAGTTTATTGATTTGCCAGCAAGATGACTAAATAGTTTGTGAAGCAGCTCCTGAATTAGCATACTTTTTGAGCCAGTGAAAACTGAAATAAAAATTGATTAATCAGCCTGATACTCAAATTGTCTGTCACAATATTGACCTGCAAGATGCAGTTGTTCATACTTTGCTTCAGACACTTTTGCTGAGGAGCAGCAGTCTTGGAGAAGGGACAGTCCAGAGAGAAAGGAATTTCACAAGTTCACCATCTAATTTTAATCTGCTGCTACAGGAGAGTCAGAGCTCATGTAACTTTGGGGTTATGCTGTTGCAGCTGAACTGAGCTTCTGTCTCAATGATTTTGCATTTGTGTTGCCAGCAGACTTTATTTTACACTGGCGAAACACCAGGTCTTTCTGTAGTAAAAACCAACCCGTGACATTGCTTCTGGAAGACAACCACAAAACCTAATCCCTTAATCCCACTTGAGAAAGCTGTTTTAAATGGGAAGCAGAGTTGTGTTCACTTCCATGCTCACATGACTGATTCTGATGTCAGTTATGCCACTGCAAATTGAAACACACAATATAACATGGCAAAATCTGCACTTGATCTGGCCCAGATACTATAATTCTCATCTGTGTATAAGGTGGGTCCATGCTACACTGATAGATGCATCAAAGACTCAGAAGACAATGTGTATCACATTACTGGCAAAAGCATGAACTGAATTAGGGGTTATCATTTCAGAAACATTTTTTATCCCTTCCCACTACCAGAGAAGGGCTAGGCCACTCATCTCCTGTATTAAAGATTCATGTTCAGGATCATCTCTGCTTGCTTTGCAACAAGTTCTCTGATTATTAGCACATGCCCTAATCTGTAAACCATGCTCAGATAGATATTTCCTTACCTTTTTCTTTTTTTCTAACCTATGTTCTATATTGTCTAAACTATAAACTCCATGTTGCTCCACAGCAAAGATCATGGAATTATAAAATTGTTGGAAAAGATCTCTGGGGTCACTGAGTCTAACAGTTAACCTAACAAACCATGCTCACCAATAAACCATGTCCCCAGCACCACATCTACAAGCTTTTTGAATATTTCCAGGGACAGAGATTCCACCACTTCCCTGGGCAGTCTGTTCCAATGCCTGATAACCCTCTTGGTGAAGAAATTCTTCCTAAAATCCATATCTGAATCTCCCCTGAACCACAGCTTTTTTTTCAAGTTGTGTAAAGTGATGGTTGCCAGGATGTATGTCCTGCATCTTGACTGAGGATTTTTGCAATGAAGGGTATCATCTGTTCATGAAAAAAACTTAGAAGGTCAGGGTCACATGCCAGGGTTCTACAGGAAAAAGTCTAAATCATTTTTAAAAATAAAAGCAGAAAAAGAGAAAACCAAAATCTCACTTGGTCTTAATATGAGCTGGAATAAATTGTCTTTCATCTTACTACTCTGACATAAGTTTCATTCATAAAGTGAATTTCTCTTCTACTCTTTGTGCTTTTTTCATTCTGTTGCTCACTGTCTGTTTTGAATATCATGGAAAGGCAGAGAAAACCAGGAAGTCTCTGGAGAGAACAAGGAAATGTCTGCTGTGGTTCATAATGGCTTGACCCAAACACTGATGACATTTAAATAGTGTTTATAAAGTGTATGTTAAGTCCTTGGCTGAAGTGAAAAGTCATTATCATTAATATTCTGTGGTTTCTTATGAGGCTATATTTTTCAATCTGAAAAAATAGATGTTTTTATAACAGTTTTTCCAGAAATAAAATACTTTTTTTTTTCCCTCAGTGGAACTGGCACTTTTTGCTCAGCACCTTCCAGCTGTGGCAGCAGGCAATAGACGTTGCTGCGGTTGCAACTCCAAGCTGAAACTGCCAGTGACATGGCAGGACTCCATGTAGGCAAGTTCTTGAGCTCAGGAAGAACCTGAGACCTCATACTTTGCTTCCAGTAATTTATGTTTGTGTTGATAGTATTTATTGCTTTAGCTCCATTGAGTAGGATTAATTTCACCTTATTCTGTTCATCAGAACTGAAAGAGGCTGGATATTGTTTTCACCTAATTTAAAACCATATAAGGAATCACAGAATGGTTTGGCTTGCAAGGGACCTTTCAAGGTCATCTAGTCCAACCCCCCTGCAGTCAGCAGGGACATCTGTAACTAGAGCAGGTTGCTCAGAGACCCAAACAACCTGACCTGGAATGGTTCCAGGGATGGGACATCTCCCACCTCTCTGGGCAACCTGGGCCAGAGTTTCACCATCCTCAGAGTGAAAAATTGCTTCCTTTTCTGTAGTCTAAATCTACTCTATTTCAGTTTAAAGCCATCTCCCCTTGTTCTGTTGCATATTAGACTATCCCTTCCTCTCAGTGTCTTTTTTAAGGCAAATGGATTCCAACCTAAGAGTTTTAGATGAGGTTATTACTTGGATTAGTAATGCAAGACAGTTTCATAACTGCTTTCCACAAAGCAAAACACACAATGTCATGGAAAATAGCACTTGTTCATACTAAAGGCCAGATCTGATCAAACAGAAGGCAAAGGAATGCTGTGACTATACTGGAAGCAATCCCAACACTCTGTGATGCAACCTAGCACAGAATCAGATTGCTAGAAACAGGAGAAAACTGACTGGCTCACTCTGTCTCTTTTCAACTCTTCACAGACAAGTGAAGCCATTCTAGTTACATTAATTATCCAATATGCAGATTAGGACTATTATATCCCATCCTATCCTATCCCATCCAATCCTATCTTATCCTATCCCATCCCACTTCCTTATTCCTCCATAAGAAACTCCTGAAAGTGTGCTACTAATCTGTCCTTTATCTCTAGCAGATAACCAAACCTACTTAGTCTGATTTTGTAAAGAAATGACACAGTGAAAACTGGTTATGACCAACATAAACAATTTGCAATAAATTTTCTTCCTAGTAACAATTTTTAGTTAATATCAAATATAAATTTGAAAAACATGTGTCCAGGCAATGGTAGATTTGTAAAAATGAAAAAAAAAATAAAAGAAAGGAAAAAAAGTGGGCAAATTTTTGGCCTTTTTTTCTTTTTCCATGGAAAAACAGTTTTCTAAAGAAGATACTAGTAAAAAACATCAGTACTCGCACTTTTCATTTGCATATTTTTTCAGTATTTAATCAGAGGTTGTAAACACCTTTTGTTTAATTATTGCTTTGTCCTTGTTTTCTTCAGATCTGATGGTCTATGACATGAAAAATTCTTTTCAGTAAGTAAAATATCAAGAAATGTTTTAGAATCACAACTTTTTACAAGTCCTATAAAATACAGATCAAAATATCCAAGTGAAATACTATAACTGAAGTTATATCCTCTTTTAATTCTAAAAAAATATATGTATATGCTACCTTTTCTAAAAATGATATGTTGCTCCCTCTTTTCATGTTTTTATTTTTGCAATTTATTTAAGCAGCTCTGCAAAGTACAGTGAAACCAAAAAAAATCCTCTCTCAATATTGTATGGTAAGTAGAAAAAAAAATTTATGCTGTCATTTGTTGTCACATTAAACACAGTAAATTTATTTATTAGAAGGATAAATATATTAATACAAATATGCATTCATATCTGCTCAGTAATTTCCTCAGATTCCTAAATGTGAGAACTTCAAATATAGATTAATAAATGTGGTTTTAAATATAAACAGAGGAGTGC
Source organism: Galbula dea (assembly GCA_013399015.1). Classification (NCBI taxonomy): domain Eukaryota; kingdom Metazoa; phylum Chordata; class Aves; order Piciformes; family Galbulidae; genus Galbula; species Galbula dea. The sequence goes on along the minus strand of VWZX01003204.1, from coordinate 7,939,762 downwards.
TTTTCAGAAGTGCTGAGAATATAACATTTTCCCAGCTATGACTGTGCTCTCTCTTAACTTTGGGAAAGAAAATCCCTCATTAAGACAATTCAAATATGTAAGACCAACTTTTAGTCTCATTGTCTTTAAGTTCTTTGTCCATAAATCAGTGTTATAGCTCATTTCAACACTTTGAATGACCACATTAAACTAATGGACTCAAACCCTGACCGTTGTCACAGGGAACAATATGAAACCCTTCTTCATGCTTTAATCACCGCTGTCATTAACTATTGATGTGCAGAGGAGAACATAAAGCACACTAAGCACTGACTTCTCTATTCCAGACCAGTTTATAGCCACCTGAGGAGGAAAACCCCAAAAGCTGCTTCTACCTCTACCATCCTCTCTATATATGCTGCTGGATGGTAGTGTTCAGTGAGACAGTGCATCAGTTTCCCCCCTGAAGAAAGACATAGTTTAAAGAAATCAGCCTTATTATGTCCCAATGACAAGCATAATTAAGAATGTCTGTCTCTGAAAGACATAAGAATAGAGGGAAAGCTTTTGTTCACCTGAGCACACTACCATCCTTGACCCATCCAAGTAATTTAAGCTCTGGCTGAATTGGACAAGGACAGGTGTAATTGGGCCCCAGTCTCGGCTGCTTCCAGCCTTGCAATTACCCTAATAAGGTTGTCTGTGGAGAGGTCAGTAGCTAGCGGCCAGTTTGGCTGGAGCCTTCTCTGGCTGTCAACAGAGGGAGAACAAGGAGTCCATTGGGTCACAGTGCAAAGCAAAATGAATGCTGGTAATTGATCTAGTGACAGCAGTGTCTGTCCTGAGATGAGAGAAATGGGCAGCTGCAGTGAAAGAATTGATGCCAAAGAGAAAAAAAAACATACCAAAAAAAAAAACAAACAACAAGAAAAGAAGTCTACAAAGAACTTGTATGTTTCTGAAGATGTGGCAAAGAGCCATGTTACATGGCTTTGAAAAGGCATGCAGTCCTGTGGACATGAAACGTGGACATTTCATTTAACTATGCACATTGATGTTGCCATCTCTCTTCATTTATCTGAAATTAATAAACCAGACCTTCCCACAAGCTTTTTAACTCTGTCCTCTCAACTCACTCCCTCCCAAAATACACAAAGGCATTTGCAGCCCATAGTTAAGGAGCTATAGGTAATATTGACAGATGGGTAATTATCTTGGATCTTTCCAGGAAAGTTCTGGATCCACCCTTGAAAATGCTTTCACATTTAGTGGTATCATTCAGTGTGGATATTCTGAACTTCACTATTCCAGGTGAGCTGAAATGTACTTTTAACTCATCTTTCCATCTCTCTGTTCTTGTGACAGTTTTTAATTAAATATAGTCTTTAATCCATTAAGTGGCAGCTGCAAGGAATGTGTTAGTGCTCTGGATGTGTCTTCAGAAGTACCCAAACTTGCAGAAAATGCAAGTTCAAATACCAGCAGGGAAGAGACTGTCTTTCATCCTTCCTTTGAATTCCATGAAATTTCCTGTCTGGGTCTATACATCAATATCTTGCCTAGACATAAGAGACAGACTTTCAAAAACAATTCATCCCTCCTCCCTTTTCTATCTGCATGGCAATTCAGGATAATAGAAATAATAATAATAATAAATACTGAATCTGGAATTAGGGATTGCAGCTCTAAAGCTTGAGATCCCCTATTTATCACTGGCAGAACCTATACATTTGGAAAGGGTGTTGACCACTGCTCATTATCACTTTGACCTAAGGGCTAGCATAAAACATACATGTCTCTGTGCATAATGAAGCTTCTGGTTGCTTGTAATAATGACAATAATAATTGTTATCACTCTTTATAGTTGAGGTTAGAGACTAATTTCTGCCACTTTTTACAAAGATCAAACAAATGAGGTACACTTACCCTAGTCAGGCATCTAAGATTTAGTGTCTCTCTACAAGGTAATCAGCCAAAGATCTCCCTATATTGTTTTTTTTCACAAACTAAATAAACACAACTGGTAAAGCATGAGAGAACAAAACTGCCATTATACATGTGAGAAATGAGAATGGAGACAACTGTAGGTTATGGGTGGGATTGCCAGAAGTAAGAAGGTGGAGGTGTTTTCCCTGGTTCTCTTTAATCCCTGGAGAGAACTCAGCAACAGCAGAAGGCAAGTGATTGAGCCTTTAGGGGAGTGGATGAGAATAAAAGGAATTAAGATGAATTCTGCCTGGAGAAACCTCCTATTCTCCATCCTATCAAGGCACTCTGGGATGACTAGCTCAGTTGTAGATGCTGAATCTGAAAGGACTAAGACAGATTGGCAGAATCCTGCCTTTGACTTGTGCATGTTCAAACCTGGAGTTTATGACATGGTCAGAAATAAGACTGACTTTTTTCATCATAGAATCACAGAACAGTTTAGGTTGGAAAAGACCTGTAAGGTCATCGACCTCAACCATTAACCCAGCATTTCCAAGTCCACCACTAAACCATGTCACTCAGGACAGACTAGCTTTGAGAGCATGTCATAGCTCCATAGACCCTATAGCTACCATTCATCTGCCAAAGGGAGTGCATGATAATGAAAAAAATTGCTGACTTGCACTATTAGTCTGTTTCTCATCCGTATGCCACAATGCTAAAGAGACTAGGGAGAACTCTGGCTAGAATGATGGATTTATGACTATAGCTAATGCCTTTTTTCCTTTTGTGAATCACAGGTTCTGAAAAGCAGGTGTGTGTCTCCTGCACAAATAGCCTGGGTTAACAGGGTGCATCAGGATCCAAGGTGCATGTTGAGGCCCATGCTGAGCTCCATTCAGAAACCAAGTGCTTGTCCGCTAGTACAAAGCCTCACGTTGCTTGTAATAATGACAATCCCTTGGGTGCAGTCAGAATCCCTTGGGTGCAATAAACCCCCTGAATACAGTCTCTTTTATCACACTGCTTGGAGTTGGAAAAGAAAGTAATTTTGGGGACTCTATATCCTCCTATCTTGTGTTTCCAGTTTTTTGCAGGCTCTACTCAAATTTCATTGTTGGACTTGATGAGCTTAGAGGTCTTTCCCAATCTAAACAATTATATGATTCGATGATTCACTTAGATGTTCTTTCTTCACCTAAAGCATTATTTTATCTCAGGGTACAGAACAGGTTTGGAGACCAATCATATTTTATGGTATTGCATTTAACTTATTCTCTTTGGTACAGTAAATTAATCCAATCAACTTTTCTGGACATTAAAAATTTCTTAATTTGAGAGTGCTAGAGCACTGGAAGAGGCTGCCCAGAGTGGTGGTGGAGTCTCCTTCTCTGGAGAGATTCCAAAGCCACCTGGAGGTGATTCTGGGCAACCTGCTCTAGGTGAACCTGCTTTAGCAGAGGGGGTGGACTAGGTGATCTCTGAATCTGTGTACTTACATCAACAAGCTGCTGACCACAACATAGTCACAACTGTGTGCACCAGTTCTGGTTATTCTGGAGTGATATCAATGGAGTTTCAGTTATCTACCCGCATCCACATAAAACTCCTCTTGGTTTTCACATCCTTGTTTGTACATGTATTACAATCAAAAAGTCTTTTTCTCTCATTCAGATTGCAGATGGTCTGGTTCTCACTCCCTCAGAAGCTACTCAAAATTGTGTTTTATCTTCATTGTTCAGTGGGTGGTCCTCTCCACCATTATTTATTACCTGCTGATGACAGAATGATTGGTTTCCTCCTGGGCTTTTCCATAGTTCTCCTTGCTAAATGCTATTGGAAAAATTCCAGCAAAATATTATTTTTTTTTCCTCAGAACCTGCTGATTTTTCTACATTTATATGATTTGGATTGCAGAGGTGGGATTATTCTCACCTGCTTTTGGGAGGGTGGGATTCAATTCACTAATTGAGATATCTACTTCTAGGTTTGTTAATGTAGGTGTCTCCAGGCAAACTAATTATCTGAGCAGTGGAGATCCAGACTGCAAAATTGGTAGAGCCTACAGGGTGATGACACACAGAAGTGTCTGCTCTTTGCTCTTCCTGATTTCACAGAGGACATTACGGGGGTAAGAAGGAGCCTGAGCCTCACAATTGCAGCTTGAAACCTCCTACTTTCCTGCCATTTCAGTTCAGCTCAGGCTGAGCCACAGCAATGACTCTTGCTCCTCTGAGTGTGCTGGGTTAACATAAACAATCTCCACCAACCTAAAGTGTGTAACTGCTTAATAATGCCTTAGTAAGTCCTTTTGGCCTTATTATTTGAAATTTGAAAATTACAGATAATTACAAGTGGCACAAAATGAGTCTTATAACAGGAAATACTGGACAATGTTAATAACAGGTTTCATTAACAGATCCACCTATGACAGTTGTATTAGGGAAAAAAAAAACCACAGAAGATTAGACACTCAGCATAATAGGTATTAGGTAAGCAAACCGTCCACAAAACCATAGAAGAATCATTCAGCTTTTTAAACCTCACATTTTAAGCTGTAAATAATGGACTCATGGGAAAATCACATGCTGGCTAATGTTATGTGTGCAGATTGTTAAAAAATATCTCTAAATCCAAAAAGCAACCCAAGATCCTGGGTTTGTGAAATGTATTAGAGATCTACTCAAGGCAGATAAATTAATTTGCAGTACAGTGGCTGCAGAAGTACCTCATAGACTTCAGTAAAGAATGGGTACCTAAGTAAACACCAGAGGGAATGGATTTCTTGCTTTAAAATGTATAAGTTGTCTGAACAGACATGGTTTGGTCTATTCTTTGGATGAGAAAAATCCACAGAACTGGAGTTTCTGTGGATATCTCTTTGCTTACTAAAAGCAGTGGCTGCACCTCTTTCTCTTGGATAGGCAATACATGGGGTCCATGTGTTTGTCAGTGCCCAGTGTGGAGCACCAAGCAAAGTGCACTTGTTACAAATAGTTCCCTAAGACTCAACATCCCACTGTCAGGAATGCTTCAGTTCCTCAGCACCTTCTGCTTCCACTGTAGAAATGAATCATGGGAAGAAAATGTTTGGGACATGGGTCATCTTGATAAATGTGCAGCTCCTGACAGGCTGAAGCCTTCCCCTTCTACACAACACTGCTTTTATTCTGTAATGCTGTCCTTTACATCACTGTGGTTACATGGGTCAGAGACTAGGTGAAGGTGCCCCAAGTTTTCAATTTGCTACAAGAAGCTGTGGTGAAGAAGGCTGGATCAACCATATATGGTGGGCATAAGGTGAATGGAGATCACTCAACACCACACACAGATTTGGTTTTGCTGCATGTGTAGTTTATAACTCACTCAAGGCTCTGCATCTCATTAGTTCTGGGTGAGTGTCTCCCATCAGGATAAGCACACTTCATTTCATGATGGTGTTGGTCTATCTGATTTTATACTAAGTGGATGCAACCAGACTGATGACACCTGAAAGTCCACAGGCAAACCTGACAGGATTATTCAGATAGTAGAAGAGGGCTGGTAGGGTGCTCCCTTACTCCTCATTAGAGACAACTGGTGAAATCTGGATTCTTTTCCCAATGTTGGTTAGATTAGTCATCCAGTAGGAAACAGAACCTAAGAGAGTGTTGGGCCAGGACTCAAAGATTTGGACTGTTTCTGCCTGAACTGCCCTATTTCAGACTTGGAAAAAAACCAAAACCAAATGCAGACATGACATTAAAAGGCAACAAACAAAGCCCAGCAACACTAGCACATAAAGAAAGGTATGGAGGAATTGTAAGTGGAAACAACCTCCTTCCTGAGATGACTTTTGCCTTTGCCTTTGCCCTTCAGAGCTCTGAGGACATTGCCCACAGTTGGCACAGTTACAGGTGGCCAGGACTTCCCACAACTTGTCTTAACCTGCAGGTATTGGTCTGTGGAGTATAATGAAAAACAGCAAAGCACTGTGGAAAAAGGACAGACAAATCCACATAAATCTGAAGGCTAAGTGTTGCTTTGTTGGGAAGAAAGTGAACAACTTCACAAAAAATTATGGAGTATATAGTATAATAGGGCATGCTGATGGGGATATACTGGAGGAGAAGGGAGCAATGTCTCCTACATCTCTTTTGAGTGTCCAGGGTGCATCATGGTCTAAGAGGTCTTTAATCTATGGGTGTGTATCCTTTATGGGTATGATTTTTCCTTTCAGGTATGAGCCCTTTGTTCACACCTTGGTCAGTCAGGGGAATGATGAAATATTGAAACATGGACTTGCATTGACATGAAAGAGACAATGAACTCAATCTGTATTTGTACCAAAGAGAAGATTAAGCAGTCACTTGATTTCATCCTGTATACACCTACATGACAAAGATACATTTGATGGTAGTTTTCTTGGGCCTGCAATCTAAAAGACATCCAATAAACAAAAACAGGAGACAGAAAAATTCAGATGAAAAAGAAATAGTGTTAACAGTCACCAGTCAGAACAGCCAATTGATGGTTTCCCCATTGCTGGACAATTAAAAATAGAGACTGGATATTTTTTTCCTTCAGACTGGACTTTAGAATATGCTATGGCCTGGGCTGTGTGGCAAGTCAAGGAATCTTCATTAGCCACTCAAAAAACTCTTCAGCAGCATTCCTCTCTGAGTGGATGTCTCTTAATCTAGAGACATGGGTGGTACAAGAGGCAGCAAGTTTCATAGTTTTCCTTTTTCTTTCTCTTTTCCTGTTTCTATAGGAAGCAGGGATGGTGAATAGCATCAAGCATGCCTGAATCCTGTCCTCAATCTTCCCTGATTATGCCTTTTGGCAAGGGCTATAGTGAAGTGGTGGGATCAAGGAGAAACTTTGGAGTAAGCTCTACCTTAGAGCAATTGGGACTTCTTTTTTTTAAAGTATGTATGAATAAATATATATATATATATATATATATTACATTTTATTGGCACAGTGCTTGTTTTCAGATCCAGATTGGATCTCTTTGGCCCTATTTTCATTCTCATTGCAAGCATTAGACCAATCACTTTGCTTGGACATGCTGGCACACAGGTGTTTGTGGGAACACCTGGAGGAGGGATATGCAGAGGGCTTGGAAGTGACAAAGGAAACTTACCTGCAATCTGGCAGGATTCAGGGTAAATACTCACTGAGACATCCCCTGCAGCCTGCTTTGGTTTGCCTTGGGTCTCTGCCATGAACCTTCTGTATGAACATGAGGACTCTAATATGTTTGTCTCACATCCCCAAACATCCTATGGAGATGACAATATTTACTTGCACTTCCTTAGTCCAAGGATGATCTTCCATGTGTGAGTATGCAATGTCTGCCACAAAAGATAACGGTAACAGGGCTAATTGTCCATGTGAAGGCACATGTGGGTGTCTCAGAGACATGACAACTTGAAGACTGCTTGCTCCTCAAACTGGTGCAGCCTGGAATCCCTTCAAGGCTCTTCACGCTAGCAGCGTAACAGCACAAAAGGCTTAGGAGTGAGCACGCAGTGAATTACAACCTCCTCCTCTAGGAACTGAGATCTCTTTAAAAGAAGCTGTTCACTTTGCTGCTGAGCTAACGTGATTAAACAAGACAGGTCTGGCAGGGCTCTTCCACATTGTCAAATCTTGAACAAAAGGTGTAATTTTCCTATTTCTTACAACTCCAAACAGCCTGCTTATAGAGATGGCAATTACTCCCAGGCAGAGTAACTCAAGATCTTTCCAGTGTTTATATCTCCACATGAAGCATACATTCACATGGCAACAGCATGGGACAAGACATGTCTTTTAATTTTCCAATCACAATTCATAGCAGGGCCCTGCCAAAAAAACACTGGAGCTGATTACCAAGTGTGACTACGATCGGATCATTTAGCAATTTGAGTTTCCACACCTTTAGTGTGAGGCTGGGCTTTGTTTTACTCCAAGCAATAATTGCATTCTAATTTCATAATATGGGTCACGGTTGCTTCATCTCTCTGTGCCTTCAAGGAAAAGAAAAGGTGCAGAGAACACAACAAATACTTTTGTTTAATTATTTTTTTTTATGAGCCAATAAATGTTTACCTGCTTCACAGGTGTGCTCACTGCAAAGTGACTTACTTAGCATTCCCACAATCCTCATAAGAAGGATCACCAAGTGGTTATACATGGGTGTTAACCCCAGTAGTAATGAATTACACTTTTACAAAGAACAGAGTTAAATTATCTTTTTATTTTTTTAAAAATAAAAAGGTTGTCAAAGATTTTCAAATAAAATGTCTTAAAGAAGGAGTTAAGATTTAATAGCCTTTAATTCAGGCAGAATTTCAAAACAGAGAGGAAATGGATGATTACAAACAGAGTTGGACTCCATCCTGCACTATGGTTAGATTTGCCTTCAAATCTCCCTCAATAAACAACAGAGAAAAAGAAAGCATCTCTCACATGCCATTGAGATAGAACCAGAGTTTGTGGGAGACCTTTTATTTTTATTCTCATCCAGAGCATGAAACTCCATGCTTTAGCTGGAGTGGTAAGGTAAGATCAGTTTATCAGGTCACATAAAATGTGACACGTCACAGCATGTCCCTGTTGGTCCAGGTTTCATTGGATTACTCATCCTCATCTCTATTGGTTCCCACAGATCATCAGTCCCAGGTACTGTATGACAGACCTAGTCAATCAGCTCCTGCCTTCATCCCTTAGCACAGCCTGGAGGTGCTGGCAAGGGGGAAACGGGCAGTAGGGATTTACTGTGTGTCTGCTATGTAATATATGATCCTTCCATTTCCATGGGCCTCAGACTAGGCTTAGTACTGAGTCCTTTCCTAGAGAGCACAGGAAACTAAACTGTCTGAAGATAAAGTTTAGAAAAATCTTATTTAAAACAAAGATATTTCAAAGCTTTGTAGTGTGCATGCTAAAAGATTTAAGCACTCTCCTCTCCTTTAGAGAACTATGGCCCTGATCTCATTTTTGCCACAACTTTCTCACTTTATCTCGGACACTTGTCACTTTTACAGCTTCTGCAGTCTCTGAAGGTGCCAAACAGCAGGGGTTTTTTCTGTATTTGTCTCTGTCACAAGCCTCATCTGAGGCAGTCTGTGTTTTCTCCAAGCAGACATATCCATACAGCTATCTGGGGTATACTCCTAACATCCAGAATGGCTGGAAATCAGGCAAAATCACCTCTTAGGCTGGATCCATCCTTCATGTTCCCAGCTGATCTCCCCTCCCTTTTTTCTCCAACTGCAAATGCTTGCTAAAGATCTTGAAGATTTCTATTGATGTTTTGGAGTTGTAACCATCCTTGCCTGCATTCAGAGATGCCAGTCAGATGTCTGTCATACCAGCTGGACAGAAGTGCCATGCATTTCCTTTGCTGTTGTGTGCCTTTGCCCCTGCAGCACACAGTGGGCTAATGTTTCTGTACACATTAGCTTCCTGCATCCATGTCTGTGTCCATATGTAAGTAAGGACCATGCATGTAGGTTTGCTTCATTCAGGGCTGTGATCCTTCCATTATAATGTGCTCTATAAAATGTATTGGTATGACTTAAGACTCAGTAGCCCTTTTTACAACATGTTCCATGACCACTTTCATTAACAATATGCCTTAGCCATTTTATGACATTTTTTGGTTACACTTCAAAGGGCTTTTAAGTTATCAAATCCCTAATCCTTCACAGAACATGACAGGGAAGGTAGCAATGCATACTCATCTCTTCTTACAAACCAGTAAGAGGTGCTTATGTGAGTTTCCTACAGTACAGGAGGAGCAGTGTCAAATTTAAGATTAGGATTTCAAAACATCTAGGACCTTCTTTCTTGTGTAGGTCTATAAATATCTATGAAGAATTTGGTGCTGTAAAAAGTCAGTTTTCCAGACTAGACAAGGACCAGTATTTGCAGTCTGACTACAGCCCTCTAGTTCAGAGCCTATTTGGTGTAAAGAGCCTGCTTGTGCCCCTTTGTAGCCATCAAGGAAAGAAAAGCTTGTTCAGAGCTTCGTTTAAAGGATGCAGCAGACCTCTCCACTGAATCATGCCCTTCTTTTTCTCTTGTCTGTGCAGATGATTTGCAATGTTAAGCTTTCTAGTGTAGCTATATCAAGATAGGTAGCATAAATACCCTTCTCTAATGCTGCATGACTAAATGCAACCATTTGCCTTCTCTCATTGCACAGCCTTCATGCCAGCTGCATATGTAGCATAGGTTTTAATTCCAAATAATTGAGGGGGTTTGATTTTGATATACTGAGTAGGATTCATTTGCCTAAACCCAGGCATTTTGGGTATTGATATGAGTTATTGCACTATCACTAACTGTGGTAGTACAGGTCTCCCACAAATCCTTCCTCATGTCATGGAGATCCCTTTGCTTCTTCAAGGTACTCAAACAGCCTAGGCACCTGTGTTTAGGCAACCTTGAACCATCTATTTGTAACCAGGATATTTGATGTCATCAGAAAGTATCAACTATTCTTGTTGGAAGTTAGATATTTCTAGTTCTTCACTGATTTTCCACATGCCATTAATTCAAATAACTAGAGTGAGCCTGGTTCTCATTTGCCAAATCCTCCAAACAGCTTCATGTAGCTTTATGGTCTGTCAATAATTACACTGTAAGAACTTACAAAATAACAGAAATTTGTTCCTTGTTTTAAATTCACCATGGAATTGAACCCAATTTTCCTTCTATTTGATAGTTTGAATAATATTTTTGTCATTAGTTTTTCCTTGTTTTGAGCTTTGGCTTTCCTGAGGCCTAAAAAAACCATAACTAAATGAAAATGGGTTTGAATATGCATTATAAATATGTGGAGCATGTTGGTTTATGGGTAGAAGAGAGTTAGCATCAAGTTAGCACAGATCAGTACTGGAAAAGTTCTCTATGGATATCTCAATAACATTTTTCTACCAAAAGTCTATCCATCTCCTTTGGAAAAACTTTTACAATACCACATTGCAAGAGACTAAAACCACTATGATATTACAAAACCTTTTTCTATGGCATGATAGACCAGATAAACTGTTTTGATGTTGCTCTTTACTTAAAGAGGGAATCTGTTCAGGGAAGATCTGTGTGATTTGCAGTTGTCTCTTGCAAGATGATCACAATGACCCTTTTTGGTCCCTATTTGTATCTCTTCCATCACTGGGCTACAAATTTTACAATACAGAAAGACAGAGAGACAGGAAAAAAAAAACAAACAACCAACCAAACAAGCCAAAAAGAAAAATTTCCATTGCAACTGCATTGCACAACTCACAATCCTTGTAATAGAATTACTGATATTGTAGGCTGCTAAAGAACAGTTAGTAGCTTGTCTCAGTTGTCTGTAATTTACTCTGTGTCTGTTTAGCCTTGATGTACAACCTAGGTCAATTGCAGTGCCACTTTCCTATCTTCCTGCTTCTGAGTTATAGGGAGGAAAGTGTGCCTCATGAATGACTATCTCTTCTGGTCAAGCTTGTTTCTCATGCTGTTCAGCAGTGCCATGTGTTCATAGATAGTGCTGAACAGTTAATATCACCAGCTAATTGGCAAAGCACGTGTGAAGCAGATGCATTTAAATATAGAATGTGGAGGCTGAAGGAGTAACTGAAATGCATAAGTGATAAGGATTTATTATTAGAACAGATTAATGAGCCCACCTTCCCTCCCCCCACCCCCTTCATCTCTCATCCTCTTCCCTGACCAAGTGTGTTTTTAATTCTTCTCTTTCAGGAAGATTTTATTCCACTGTTGAGAAGACTGCAATGGAGAGTTTAGTGTTGGCTGTATGGCAGCATCTGGAAGGCCAAAGCATTCATGACATGTAGTGAGTATGTGGTGTTTGTGGAGACTCAGGTCTGTAGCAAAACAGTAACAGCTGATTTATAAGGGGTAGATGAAGAAGATACTGAGATCCAGGGAATGTAAGATTAACATTTCCTTAAGATGAAAGTCTAAGTTAAAATGTAAATATTGATCTTGAATGAAAGGCAAGCAGAAGGAGCCATAAGGAATGATGCATTTTCCCCATGCTGTTTTACCCATCCTACCATTGCTCTCCCCTCTCTTTTACCAAGTGGCTGCTAGCTGGGCAATAGGCATGACAAGGCAATTCATCATGCAAAATTAGTCATGCTTAAATTAAACAAACATACCCATGCTTTTACTTGTTCATGGCTTAGTGCTTGTTGTCAACAGGTCATGGTCCAACAGCTGCTGGGTACAATGGCAAATCACCTTTCCTTGAATCAGCTTCTGGCCAGGTAAAGGGAATTTGCTCACTCTTGAACTGGACAATTTAGAGTTAACTCACTTCTCATTTATCAGGCTTTCAGTTCCTAGTAGGTGAGGTTACTCTTTTATTTTTTTACTAAATAGATTGATTTTAACTATACTTTAGGTGGTAGTAGGTTTCTGTAAGACATCCAAGCCATGCCTAATCTAGAAGGCCTGGGGATGCTTTAGGTGTGACACGATGCTGAACAGATACAAGTCCCAAGTAGACACAAATCTCTTCACCCCACAGTTTCCATATGAAGGAAATCTGTGTATATGGATTAAACAGAGGGATGTAATACATCCCTACCTATCTCTAATTGGGACAGAAGGACACTTGGACACATCCATATATGTATCCATTGCCTGATCTGCACACAGATTTTAAAAAAGTTCTTCAAAATCTTCTCCAAATAAAATAAAAAATAATGTAGGTTATTTTCATCTTTCAGATAAATGACTACATCTATCTGGAAAACCACATAAGGATCCAAATCACCCTCAGTTATACCCATGAGACCACAAGAACATGAAATAAGGGCAGGATTTTCCCAGCAAACAGAAGTTTCTTTGGGTTTCTCCCACACTTTTGCAACTTCCCATGGTTCAGTGACACGATGTGGAGTGTTATCCATTGCAGGGTTTGCTTAACTGAGCTTGGTTTTCAGCACAGCAAAGCTCCTCTAAGCTGCAGGCTTTGTTTTTATTGTTTGGGTTCTGTTGGAAAGATATTTACAGTTATTTTAACGTTGCCCTTGATGCCAATTTGCATTACCATTGCAAATTGCACCATGGGGAAGTGGTAAAAAATTTGGGGCAGGATTAAGGATAATCCTAAAACAAGCTAATAAAAAACACATATAAGTGCTCTATTTTTAAACAGAAACAAGATGAGACACATAATTTCTTTCAGTAAGTTTTCTGGAGCATTAAACCTTTAAACCCAACATACAAAATATATATGTGTGTGTGTGTGCCTGTGTACATGGGTATTTTCTTAAACTTTCCTTTGCCAAGATACAAAGCCCAGCTTGTAAGAGTTACATCACGTTTGTAAACCTCTTCTTCAGTGAAGTTTGTCTGACATCAACCTTCAGCTCATGTAAGCAGAAGTCCTCTTTGGCAGATGAGTGTTTGGTTTGGTTTTCTTTGTTTTTTTTTTTTTGTTTTTGTTTTTGTTTTTGGTCTTTTGGGGGGTTTTTTTTTGGTTTTCTGTCAGAATCTATTTCTGGGAAGGTTAATTTTTTAAATTATTATTATGTTGTCAACTTCTTTATAAAGGTATTAAAAGGGGAAGATCACAGATAATTTAATATTTATAATCACTTTAAATCTTACCCTCTTGTTATTTGGAACCACATCACCAGTAAGTAATTAGTAATTAGTAAGTAATGATTATTTTTCAGAGCTGATCTTGTAGGTTTGATGATTTTTCCTCTTTTAAAACACTTGATTTCTTATTGGTGTTTTTCTTCCATTATTTGATTAAAAGCTGAATCTTATCCTTGCTGATGTGAGTGACAAAAGATCTGCTGGCATCAATCAAATGGAAAGAAGTGTTTAAAGCACATGATTGCAAGCTCCATCTGAGTTTCTGACACAAGGGGCAGATCTTCTACAGATAAAAAAATGCCATTGCTACATGGGGCAATTTATCCTGCCCCTAAGGCAGAGGCGTCATAACCCCATGGTGCAAATTGTTGCAGCTTGAAAGTGGAATTGCTACAGCCCTATCTTGTAATGAAGGTAATTTATATTGGATGAAAACCTACCCTGGCGATTTAGATCCTGATCTTGTTTACACCAAGGCTGATAGCAAAATTGCCGGTGGATTCAAGCAAAAGCCAAAGTCAAATGCCACTGAAGCCTCCAGGAGTATTACAATTGACTTGAAAGGGAACCAAGAGAATGGGTGCACTTTTGAATTCACTGTCATGGAAATTGCTTGAAGGAGGCAGCTCTGCCTGGACTACCACTATCTGACTTCACGTGGTCATGTAATTTTGCCTGTAGGATCCAGCTGGATTTAAGACAAGCTCAGATTCTTTGCTCTTTTCACCTCCCTGCTTCCTTCTGTCTGGGCAGCATACTAATTTGTGTCATGTCTGAGGAGTTTCACCACAAACACTTTTCAATCTGTAGGCCTTTTCCTTTTTAATTATGACTTCCTATTTTTTACTGCCACCACTTTAATCCTGAAAAGATAATACTCTGATCTCAAATCCTGCTTCAGGGTGGCAGCTAATTACATATTTGGCCAAGCACTGGACTTCCTTCCTTATAATGTTTGTCTCAAGTGCTACACGAAAGCAATTTGTGGTGCATTTTACTAGCCAAATGTCTATAATATTACATATTATTAGAACATTATTAAAGCAAAGACTTCTGTTGTTCCCCAGCCAAACACAAAGAACTCTTTTCCCTTGTATAAAGAAATTTCAAAGTGAAAACTTCCTGCCTCTTCAACCTTCCAGCAGTGTCCTGACCTTAATGAACTGGGAAAAGCTATTTTTCTCATTCCAGGAAGAAGTTGTAGATATTTTCCATTCTTGTGACTTAGGGCAGGACAAGGTGTGACTACATGGTGTGTGGATACCTCTGAGCTAATTGCAGCTAGCTTGTTTGGGTAGTGCATGCAGGAGAGTGCAGAGAAAAGCCCAAATTGCAGTTTACCTGAGGAGTGAAGTTATAACTCTGCTACCATTCTGCTGCCAGCAATGCCTGAGGAAGCTGCTTTCAGGATAAACATGTTGCAGTCATATTTTTACCTTGTCTGAGCTGTTCTCTTACCCTTTCACCTCCTTTCAGCTCACCTTCTAGCTGTTGTCTCTGATTCTTGCTTTCCCTGACTCAAACCATGCAAAAGCCTTGCCTGTTGAGAGCTGAAGCACCTCTCCTCTGAAGAAAGGCTGAGAGAGTTGGAGTTGTTCAGCCTGGAGAAGAGAAGGCTCCAGGGAGACCTTATTGTGGCCTTTTAGTACTTAAAGGGGTCTATAAGAAAGACAGGGACAGACATTTTAGCAGGACTTGTTGTGGCAGGACATGATTTTAAACTAAAAGAGGGAAATTTAGACTAGATACAAGGAAGAAATTTTTTACAGTGAGGGTGGTGAGATGCTGGCACAGGTTGCCCAAAGAGGTTTTAAATGTCCTATCTGTGGAAACATTCCAAGTCAGGTTGTCAGGGGCTCTGAGCAACCTGATCTAGTTTATGTCCCTGTTGACTGCAGGTGGGTTGTACTAGATGACCTTGAAAGGTCCAACCCAAACCATTCTATGATTCTATGATTCTGTGATTCTATTCCTGATGTCAGTGCTATAATGGCAGAAGAAGGCATTAATTCAGGACCTGGAAACTGTTTAGAAAATGACTTTATTTTCCAGTTCAAGAAACTGAAGCAGAAAGACGTATTACCCACTGGCTGGTCTTGGTGGGAGCAGAATAGGAGCTTTATAGAGGGGTTACAGGCAGTCAAAATGATATTCACATGCACAGGGACTTGGGAGGAAGATACAGTCATGGCTGTAAATACAGAACTATTTGCATTCCAACCTTTTTCATCCCCTGTCCTGAAGGATTCCTTGCTTTTCTAGCCTGGCCTTGTCCCTTGACTCTCTGTACCCATTAGGACCATATCTTATTGTCAGACTGCAACCCTCCCCTATATCCCAGTATTTCCTTCAGACTAGCCCTGTAGCAAGACTTCCTACCATTCCTCTGTTCTGGTGGAGTTATAAAGATTAGGAAGAAAGGGGGCCTGGAAAGTATTCCTACTTGAAATTAAATCCACACAAGTGTGCCAGAAATTTCACAGCAGAAACTTCATATCTACAATCTACTGAGAATATACAAATGGCCTCAAGTTTGCATCAATGAAGTTCTCTGGAGAAGACAGTTATCTGCCCTGTATTTAGTGTAGAAAAGGGGATTTAGGAATTCCCACAGGAGAATCACTGGGGTCAGTAATTAACTCAGTGTGTACTAGGATGATAAAGGCAAAGAGGCGTTGAGGGCACCTGGAAAGATAGATTATGCACCAAAATATCATCTATCTCAGCTGGTCTTCACATGTGTGAGCTGTGGCAAACTGCTTAATCTTTTGCTTGAACATGTGCCAAAATGGCATCTATCTCCTCAAGACCACATCAAAGTAACCTTGCACACTGGAGCAGCAACTTGGGGCTGGTACAGGAGAGACACAGCCATTGACCCTGCCACTGTCTGCATTCACAAGGCAAAGGTCACTCACTCTATGGTCACCCACACAACCAGCCCTGTCCTAGGTTGAGAGTTACAGTGAGAACTTGGTCCACACTGCTCAGACTATTTGCCCAGATGGACTAAACATATCCATGCTAAACTTCACATGGTCCACGTCACCTTTGAGTCTCATCAAGAACCTTGGTAACCTAAAGGTGAAATATTTTTGCATGTGTGGAGATTTTGAACTTATTCTGCTCAAAATAATGTGAGGGGACAGCTCACCAAAGAGGAAGACAGTGTGCCATAGCCAGCTGAGGATAGAACTGTGGTGTCAGGACCAGAGAGCATGAAGTGATGTCAGCAGATTGAAGATCTGCTGGAATTATGTTGGAAAGGTAGCATCCAAAACTGGTGTGAACCTACTCAGACTGAACAGGGAAGGATCATTTGAGTGAGTTATCCCAGAGCTTTGCCCAGAGAACCTGTGAGTTTGATGATGCAGACCTATCCCTGGTGTCCACTGTATGCTTTTCAACAGCACTAATGGGTCTGTGTCACCTCTAGCCTAAGGCTGGCTCCTCTCCAGGGTGGGAAATGCCTGGACAGAGCGACCTTGGGTTCAGAGAGAAAAACAGTCTCTGTTTGCTCACCTCCTACAACAAGGCTCCCTCAAACACCAGGAGATATGTGTTGCTGAGTCCTGTTTTGTTTGGGATTTTGTTTTAGGTAAGTAACATGAGAAGGGCTCACAAACCCATCTTTCTGTTCAGACAGCACAAGGCTTGAGTGGAAATATGATGTATTTCGCTCATCACTCAGGCTTTTAAACTAGTGTAAAATGATGATTTTGAAACACTAGCTTTATTTTTTCCTCCTACTTTGCCTTGACCTGAATTTAGGGAACAGACAGATTCTTTCCACCCTCCCTGTCCCCTGCAAGTAAAAGAAAAAAAAAGGAAAGTTTTGGATTTCAGCAATTTTGACATTATTGTGCTTAAAAGATCCAGTTGGAAATGCAATGGATATCTTGTTGATGACATCCCAGTGACAACTGAAGTTAATAAGGGTTGTAAAAAGTCATTTACTTCAATTGACTTATTGAAAATGCACAAGGGCTGTCAGTTTCATTAATGCAAAAAAATGTAGGGAAATCCCTGCTCTCTTTCCTTTCTTCCTTTCTTTTTGAACTTGCAAATATGTTGTGAATAAACTGGTAAATAGATTTAATATTTGACATAAAGAACCTCTGTCCCAGATGTCTGACATAATTTATAAATTCCTATGCTTACAGCAAGTGTGTTACTGCTCTGTGACTTTACCTGATTTTGTTGTAATGGTTGGATGTTATTCCTTGAGCAATAGGGAAAAAAATAAATCACCAATAAATAGGTACTGTCCTGTAAACCACAGATACCAGGACAAATGCTACTCATATTTGAACAGGGCAGGTTGAAGTTCAGTTACGTAGTGAAAAATCCCCATTTTGAGGATGTATCTTGAAATATTTTTGAGCCATTCCTTAGTTTTGTTAATGCTTTGGAATAGTGTTTTCTAGGAAAGACAACTCAGCAGAAGTCACCCTCTCCCCTCTTCTGTAAAGTGAGCAAACCTTATTGTTGCACTAAGTCACTCACAAGGATGGGAAACAATGTCTTTAATGCTGAAGATTTCATCCATGACAATTAGGATTCCTTTTTCCAGTGACTGCATTTTCACCTTCAAATCCCAAAGGTCACAGAGAGGTAATGTTTTCATTAAAACATACCTACTAAGGTGACCTAAGCCTTAACATAAACAAAGTCTTTTAAATGCAGACACCTGAAATACCTTGGTTTTCAATCCTGGCTCCAGTGTTTGAATCTCAAAGGTGAAGAAGGCACACCAAATTCCTTTGAAGCCTGGTCTTCCAACCCTAAACTACTTACTAGAGGTAGATTTCCACTTGAAAACAGCTAATCATGTGAAAATTACATTTTTAGCAAATTTGCAGTGTCACACTATGTATGGGTATTTCCACTTTGTAGAGAGGTATTTTAAAAGTAAAAATATCCCAGCTTTTATTTTATACCTACAGTTAATGTTTTTGTATGGACAGGTAAAATAAACTTCCTACCAATTAAGGTAAGGGAGGGTAAGCCCAAAGAGGGAAACCTTCAATAGAGCATAAACACATAGCTTATTACTGGGCATCAACTGATGAAGAGAAAATTGTATCAGCTTTTTAACAGGGACAAAGCATCACCAGACTAGCTGCACAATTTACAGAGATTAAGCATCTAAACCCCAGGTCTCCTTAGTTTCTGTAAGGGTGAAGCAGTAACTTTTCTAGGAGCTATGCATTTGAATATCATTGAAACCCAAACAGTTCAGCTGAGATGCCCTCTGTGCTCATGGCTGATCTGCTCCTCTGGCAGTCAGGTGCCAGATTTCTGTTTCTTCTTTATATATAGGGAATTAGGATAAGTCTGACCTTAAGGTTTTTCTGTCTCCACATCCTCACTGACCTTCTCTCAGAAACTTCTATTTTTTCTTTCATTATTTTGGTCTTGTGATAAAAAAGGAGAAATCCTGTGTGTGCATGCTCCTGTCTTCTTGTTAGTGCATGGGAAGCACAGAGCACTCAAAACCTGTGGTTGTTGATAAATGATGAATACAGGCAGTAGGAGAGAGTAGGGTTGAGTGTTCCTTCTGAGATGCTTCAGTTACCAAATATCCTAACAATTGCTAAAAATCATGGTTTGCAAGGGACATATTTACAGCTGCAATATGATTTGCTCCAACTTTGCTAATAAATGAAGAGTCATTTAGGAATTTTTCTGCAGCTCAAATATACTCTGCTGGATGCTTTCACCTTTATTAGTAGAGATCTGTTTGGTGACCTATCTCAAATGAGCCTGGTGCTTATAATTGTTGTAAATTTTCACATTAAATGAATAAACATCAAAGCATGCAGCACACCTGGAGAGTTTACTGTTTGGAGGCAAAAGGCACCATGCTTTAGTAGATAAGGGTGATTTTGATGTCAGGAAGCCTCTTTGATACACAGTATGTAGGATCCAGTCTAAATGCTACTGCTAACCTGTGTCTGTGCATTAGATGTGTAGCAAACACTAGGCTGGAACATCTGTCCTGTGAGGAAAGGCTGAGGGACTTGGGGTTGTTTAGCCTGGAGAAGAGAAGGCTCCAGGGAGACCTTATTGTAGCCTTTCAGTGCTTACAGGGGATCTCTGAGAAAAATGGGGACAGACCTTTTAGCAGGGCCTGTTGTGGCAGGGCCAGGGGGGGATGGTTTGAAACTGAAAGAGAAAGATTAGACTAGATCTGAGGAAGAAATTGTTTGCCATAAAGATGGTGAAACACTGGCACATGTTGCACAGAGAGGTGGTAGATGCCCTATCTATAGAATAATCTCAGATAATGCCCAAGATGACTACTCAGTGGAGAGAAGCACCTCTGGAAGAAACCAGTGGGAAGTGTTCCCTGACTTCATGTTAACACCTAAGTTTAGGGTCTTAGGTGGATAAAGCATTCCTCTGATAGCCTCAAAATCACCTATCTCTGCTGTCTGTACAGGCAACTTTGTTAAGAAGAGTTGACATAATATAATTTTATGGACTTATTTGATTTTTTTTTTGTGAAGTGGAAAAATGTATCAGTCCACTGAGGTCTAGAAGGACAGGAACAGCAGCAAACTGAGATGATGGTCTTCAAACTCAGGAAGAACTTCCTCATTAAATGGATAGCATCTTCTTGTTAAATGTGTTAAATGCACAGATCAGACCATAGTCAACTTTTCCACTTCAAGCTTTAACTCCCCTCTTTTTTGCAAAAGCTAATTCTGCTGCTTTCTAATAGCATGGATTTGCAGTGAGGCAAATTCCACTTTTGTTCAGCCAAGCCTGAATCTTCAAGAGCAGAAAAACTGCTCAATAATAAGAACTAGATAATTATAAATTAAATATTAAAACTAAAACTGGCCACACCACCCACTGAACTGTAAAATACAGAGGCTGGTAAAATATTTATTATAGAGTTAAACAATGTAATGATTTAAGGAAATAATAAGGCTGCAAGAAAAAAACTGGATTCTAGCCCTGTCCAGAAAACACTTAAAGTTCTCCTTAGCTGTGTCCTTGTTCTGTAGAATAAGAAAGGATTGTCCATGTGCTTAATGTGTGCAAAGTTGCAAGTTAGCAAATGCAAGCATGAGTTGGGTCTACTCAAAGGGGGAATATCAAGCAAAAAATTCATTTCAAGGAAAGGAATTTAACAATTCAAGTCTGTGGAAATTAAAACAGTAACTTAGTTGAAGACTGAGTGAATGCATGTGTGACAAGAATGCCTATAACGGGGCACAGGACTGTGAAACTGCCTTGGCTCTTGATCTAAAGGCAGTGGAGCTCTGTGGATTTCAGTGGGGTTTTGCACCAGGTCCTCAAAGATCCTTCAATTTCAACACTCATGATCACTGCCCAAGGGAATTAAATGGGTATCATGGCCATGACTGGCTTTTCTTTCATCAAGTAACCAATATCTATGATCATCAGTGGAGCTATGCAATCACACCAGCTACAGGTCCATCTGGGCTCCAGATACAAATTTCTAATGAATTTATTATGCTGAGTGAGGTCAGAAACAGTAGGAATCTGCACTGGGATGCTCAGCCCTGGCTTTTTATTTCTACTTCCTTAGGATGTGAGAAAACAGGAGGGTAAATAAGGTGAGCAACTACAATCACTCCACTTAATCCCCCACTACATGATGCTTAGATAGGTCAGGGATGCAGGAACATGATTACAGAGCAGACTTAAATACCTGCTTTGTGCAGCTCTAGGAGGACTTGCTGAGCTGGGAGTCCCTTGAGAAGGTCCTTGGGAAGTGTTAGGAGTGAGTGCAGGTTTGAAAACTAAGGGTTACATATATTCCACAAAACCTATTTGCTTTAAAGAGGAAAACTTGATTCATAAAATGGTTTCTCCTATTTATTTTGATTTGATTTCCTTATAGCTTTTCATGTTCTGGGGGTGAGGGGGAGGCTGGACTCTTTGCTAGGGTCTTTCCTTATATGTTTTCTACAATTCACGCTTGCAGTCTCGAAGGCTCTGAAAACNTTGTTGTTTTCTTTTTTTGGCAATGCCACACAGTATACAGTAGAAAATACAAACCAAAACCAAAGCCAGTGACTTCTGATGTCTTCTGTTTCCTTATCGCCCTTTGTTATGCTTGTTAATCAGGGTGACAGGGAATATTTTAAACTTTTGTAGTGTATACATTTCTTCTCCCTCCCCAAACATCTGTTTATTTTACAACAACATGAACCTTGGGGGAAAAAAAAAGAAGTAGCTGCTGTTATATGTTGTTTTTTTTTTCAAAGTGAAGAAATAAACATGAAGCTTTCCCATTTGCTACATCAAACAGATGCTATTTATTTAGGTGCTTGAGGCAGGAGGCCTGATCAGAAGAGAATTTCTTCTATGGCCTAAGGTGGTGAACTATTTTAATAAGAACAATGCTTAAGGAAAAGAAAATTCCTAAAACCCCTCTTCAATCAGTTGGAGAGGAGAGAAGGGAAATCCCCTCTTGTGGTAAGGAAAAGTAACAAGGTGCTGCTCCAAAACACATCCAGCCTGGGCTTCCTTAACCTTCCTTCTCTGGAGGAGGAAGATGTGTCACCAGGCATCACCTCATCTGACAGGAAATGTGAAAACACTTCACAAGACTCACATGCCAAAAAGTTCCTGTTTCTCATGTGTATGAGCAGAGCTGAGGGCAACCAGAGCACCTCTCAATGCCTGCTCTGGAGACATCACCAAGCAGGTGATGTCCAACTGCTCATACTCTTCCAGAGCTTTGTGCTTGTTTGGCTCAACAGTGCATGGCCAAACATGCAAATAATCAAGACAAAATAAGAACTGATAAAAATAATAAATGGGGAAATGTATTTATTGGTTTCCCACAGGCTAGTGAAACAGCTCAAAGCAGAGGTAGTTGTCTGGGTGAAGATCATCCAAGAAACTGCTCAAGCTTTCTTACATGGCCTTATGCAGTTTAGGAGTACAGGCATAACACAAGGTCTTCTCTTTTTCTTTTTAACTATTTGCCAACAAAAATTAAGCAAGAAATTAAGATCAGCTGAATGAAAGCCAATGTAAATTATTTCACAATCCAAGACTATTGAACTCACCTTCAAGAATCATAAGATTCATAACAAAAAGAAGACTTAAAGGTTCCTTTTTAATATTTTCAGAGTTAAGCCTTAACTTGAGACAATATATTTGTTTCTTGGTCTTTATCTTCCATGTGAGCAATTAATTATCAGTGCAAAACCAGGAAAGATGTCTGATTATGTACAGCCAAACTGAAGTACACAATTTGATACACAACACAAATATTGTAAGAATATAATAGAATTTGAAACCTCATCATTTCTTTTAGACTGTCTTTTCTCTCTTTGGATAATAGAAAATATTCTGGGAGTTATAAACTGAATTTCTAAGTCATTAAAATGTTGGAGTTTTACTCTTTAGGCTTCATATTTCAGAGGATTTCAAATGGTCTTTCAACCACAATGCAATCTTTGTCTTACAACCACATTTCCCAGAAAGTGTTTAAGTTTTCTCCTGCTTACAAACCTCTCCAAATAAACAGACACAATCTGCTTTGCAACCCAGCCCTCTGGTGAGAAAATGCTCTCTCCCTGTCTTGACTAACAAATAATAATCAACATGTTAATGTGAAAAGATAAAACAAGACTCTGAAACACTCATTTGGGTCAAAATGAATTTATTTCCCAGGACATAGGGAATCCCAGCTGAATTGGTTGCTGCAGTGACACAAGAAGCATGCAAACTGTACCCTTGATTAGAATCTGGGGGAGAGAGATAAGAGGTTTATCTGTATGACAAGAGCTGTTTGATGGACTATTAGATGACACTTTTTTACATTTGCTTAAATCTCACAGCTTCTGTTGCTGCTTTGTCACAAAAAAAACCCCAAAACCAAAAAAAAAGCACCAAACCAAAACAATAAAAAACTCCCAGCCCACAAATGACTAATCTTGCCTTTCAAGGAAGGCTTTCTGGCAAGCAAAAGTGATGAGAGCAAATATGTAAAGATCATTACTATTTTGCTCCAAAATCACACAGAAAGAAGGGGGGTGGATGGGTGGGTAAAGGTTTAGGCAGCATCACAGGCTGTAACATGTAAACCTGTCCATGGGTGTGTGTTTGTGTGTGTTTGTGTTTCACATGCCCTTTAACAGGTCAAGATTTTCAACTGCTCATGTGAGTGTGAGTTGGCATAATCATAGAGAAGCAGATCCTGCTGCAGGAACCCATGGCTATAATCTGAGATACAGATACATATATGCTGTACCTATATGTGCCCAAATGTATGTATACAGTCTCATATATCTCTGTTTATATGTATATATATAAACAGACTGTTAGGCAGTAATGTACTCATACATATTTCTATTTGTATATATATCAATACACATATTTCATGTACATATCTATCTACATTACATACACATATATATTAAATAGTATATATAGTGTGCATATACCAAAAAAATACATGAAAACCTAAGTTTAAATAGGGGTTGTTACATTTTCATCTCTATTTAATGCTTTGTCTTGGACAAGGGGTGACCTGGTGCAATTAAACATGTTCTTGGTATGACTTCAGGGTGGTCCCAGTCACACAGAGAGGGACTGAACAAATCAGGCAGATGGCTACAAATGAGAGATGAGATGGTAGAGGAGCAGACCTTGCAAAGTGTGGTGGAAATAAAGAGTAAGTATAGCCAGCTCCTCCATCACATTTCCCAGATTACTGTATTGTATTTGTTTATGGGATTAGAGCAGATACAAGTTGCTGCCTCTTCTCCTGAAGTTCCTTCAATGACTTCCTACAGCACATGACTGTAACTCCCTTCCACTCACTCCACTGTTAGATGTGGAAAGGCCTGCAGGGAAAGACCTTCAGAGGGCTTCATAAATTCTGTCAAAGGACAGTAATCCTCCCAGAGATTAATTTAGCTTTTGTTTTCCTTTAAAAACACAAACCCAGGGGAATTTCCCACACAAAGGCATGTCAGAGTTGAAGTTGCATACAGTCATACCCTATGTAATGCATCACTAAACACTTATCAAAGCAGAATGAACACTGCCAGCAGCTTTGAGGCATGTGCTTTTTATAAAATATCATAACCAAATACACCTACAAGCCTCTTGCCTCCACCCATTCTTCCCTAAGCTGGAGTTCATATCCTGCTCTTCAAGATCATGTTCAAGTACATTATTCATAATTGGACTAAGCACTTTTCACTACTGATTTTCCTGAGTGTATTGGTTGCATCACACTGGGCCCAGAAGAGGACAACTGATCAGATACTGATCTAAGATAAATTTCCACCTATCTCACTCTTCAGCTAGCTGGAAATGATAGTGGCTTCCTAGTATAGCTTGCAGCAATTGAAAAGCTACTCTAGATCACATCAAGAATAGTTTAACTTCCTAAATGAGGTTATG
Organism: Galbula dea; assembly: GCA_013399015.1. Lineage (NCBI taxonomy): Eukaryota > Metazoa > Chordata > Aves > Piciformes > Galbulidae > Galbula > Galbula dea. The sequence goes on along the minus strand of VWZX01003204.1, from coordinate 7,914,850 downwards.
ACTCACAGTCTTTTTGGGTTTCAGTGAGACTGATGATGTCTTTGCCATCACTCCTTTTCCTCTGCCTCACCTGTATGCCAGGTGTTGTCTTTCACAGAGACAACCAAGTTCATAGCCTCAAGACCATGTGATTTAACTTCCCAGATAGGGCTACCATGCTCTGGCATCCGAAGATCTAATCCTCATTTGTTTCTGCTATCTCAGGGAGCTAATCACCAGCTAAGGGGCCTGAGGGACAACTGGTCATGGTGTGGCTTCAACTATTGCAGCTAAACAGGAACCAGATAGGATGTACTGAGAACATATCTGTGTTCTGCATACCCAGCAGTAGCCATAACCAGTGTCTCAGTTACATTTCCTTGGTGACTGGTGGAGGAAAATGGTCACTTTGAGGACAAGGGTCACCTTATCATAAAAGAAACATGTAGAATAAGCTTTATTAATCATATCTGTTGACTGTCAAGGGACATCAGGAAGAGAGATGGGATGTAGGCATCTAAACATAGTGAACTCCTCAGTAAATTGGAAACATGGGACTTTCAGAGATGAAGTAACAAGTTACTCATTGAGCAAATCTGTTCTCCATGTCTACCTTAATCCATACACTGCAGTTAAATCCCCTTCTCTGCACCTGAGTCTATTCAGTACATCAAAGCCAACCCACTAAAAGTATTTATTTCACAGTAATTCAGCTATTAATTGGCATTTTCCTTCCCTGCTCCCCCCATCCCAGCCCTGTTACTGTCTTGCTGGAATGATTTATCATGAATAGTGAAAATTCCCATGTCACCTTGGGGTGTAGAGTAACTGGAAAGTGTGACTGGTGTTTGGAAGGGCTTGTTGTCTGATTTATGTTATGCCAAAAATAAGCAACTTCTACTCAGGCTCAGCCTTGTTAACAAATTTCTTCATCACTGGGCAAAGCAGTCATTGCTGCCAAATTATGCAGTCATGCAAAGTCAGCAGGACTATTTCTTCTTCATAATGCCACTGATTTTATTTTGTTTTCATATACTCTTAATTTACATCTGTTTGGGGGCAGGTGAATGAGGTCTAATGACCACCAGAAAGGCTGCTATTAATTTAAATTGCAGAGTGAGTATCAAGCTTGCTAATCCAGGGAAAACCCACCTGAGCCATACTGGATCTTAAAATATACTGGATATTAAAATGACAAAATTTTATTTCCTTTTTTTTTCAACTGGAGCACAAGCAGGTGTAAAAAAGAGTTTGGTTTGTGGTTAGGGGTTTTTTTTGATACTAAAAGGTGTTCTTATAGGAAGAAAATACTTGCAATGCTAAGGAAATACATATTTAGTCAATAACGAAAGAATGCCTGTGGCTTTAAAAACACTTTATTTTGTAAGTCACCTATTCCTCCCCAGTAAAATATTAGCAGTGTCACTTCTCAAAAGCAGAGAGACTGCTCACTCACTGAGGCTGCTCAGAGCATGTGGATATTGCAGACTGTGGAGGCACAGAGCAATGAAAATGGAAAGGGTCTTGATGCAAATGCTTTGAAAATGCTGAGATGGCTGTGAAAGAGGAATGTGTGTAACAGGGCAAGAGTGATTCTGCACTCAGATGATGTAGAGTTTCTACCCTTTCCACTGCAATCCCCATTGCAGAGGCAGTGAGTGGGAAAGCTGTGATTAGAGCTGGCCTGTGCTCACAGTTTCTACACTCAGGGGAATTCCAGCATTCAAAAGTTAGTCCTTAGACTGAATCACAACAAAACTGGGGTTTTTTAAAATTTTGTTTAGTTTAGTTTTGGTTTGTTTTTTTTTTCTCTCAGAAATTTCCAGGAATTGAAATGAAATAATGATAAAAGATTCAGGTCAATCAAAGCATTGAATTTAAAGTTTAAAATACTTCTTTTTTGTCTTCAAAGTGTAAAACCACTTCCCTTTGTCCAATCACTACAGGCCCTACTAAATAGTTTGTCATTATCTTTTTTATAAGTTCCCTTTAAGTACTGAAATGCTGCAATAAAGTCTTCTCAAAGCCTTCTCTTTTCCAGGCTGAACAGCCCTAACTCTCTCAGCCTGTCCTGACAGCAGAGGGGTTCCATCCCTCTGGTAACTTTTGTGGCCTCTTCTGGATCCACTCCAACAGGTCCATGACTCTCCTATGCTGAGGACTCCAAAGCTAGACCCAGGTCTCACCAGAGTACAGCAGAGGAGCAGAATATTTGTGGGTTTTCTTGATTTGCTTTGCTTTGAAGAAAAGGAGGTAGGTACTTCTGAAAATTGTGTCAAGGTTGTAGGTGGAGCTGCTTGTTTAGCCTTTGATTGGGATTTTCATTAATACTCTTGTTGGGTTGGATTTCACTGTAAAGAGGTCATGCTATTTGCTGGAGACAAAGTGGATGTCTCTGTCCAAAAGTTCACAGTCAAAAGTTTTCAGGTCTGGACTAGAAAGTGGAAGCATTCAGCTTCTAAGGGGTTTGATTTTGTGAAAGTCAGATCTTCTGAAGGAGTCCAAAAACTGCAAGAATTTATTTGGAAATCTTCTGTCTGACCACTAAACAGGAGTAGGTCCTGTTTATGGTAAGTGCTAGTCAAGCTCCCAATCACGCCAGTCCCCAAAGCTCTCACAACATAAGTGGTTTGTAAGGGCAACATTACTGCTCACTCTTCACTGGAGGAAGGTAATGCACACAGGAAATCTGCAGCAGAGAATTAAATCTCTTGAATGTCATCTTAGTACTGAAATATCTCTGCCTTCTGTTTAACAGAAGTTTTGCTAACTTGAGATCCAGGATTTCTCATCCAGAGACACTGACTTGCCCCATGCCTCAGTTTCCCTATCTGCAGGGACAGTAATAATGCTATTTACATCAGACTATCATTGGTAGCAGGTTAGTCATTAAAATGCTATAGAACTCTGTAGCATTAATGAAAGTGCTATGAAAGAACAAGATTCATCCATTGTTCACTACTCACTGTGTAGGATTACCCACAAGCTAGATTTTTTCCTGATCAGATGCCCACCATCTTTTCAACCCCAAGAGTAATGTGACTAACAAAAATGACTGTAACACTGACAGTGAGTGACAAATCCTTTTATTCTGTGAATTCTTCTCCAGATGTTTACAGAAGGAACCACACAAAAAGCTGCAGCCTTTCTGTAACTGCTCCTGTGAGCTAAAGCCACTTACTGCAATCGGCACGAGCAGCGAATTAAAAACACACAACAGATTTTGATCTCAGTTCAACAAGTCTTGCTTGGGCACAAGTCCATTGGCTTCTTCACCCAACCCAGCAAGACACAAATCAGGCTGACATATGTATGCATGTTAGATAAAAGTGCACAGGGTTATGTCCATATTAGTCATGCGATAACAGGACAGATACATGTTAGGGTGGAACAGTGTTAGCAAATTATCTCACAAAAGGCTATTTGTCTTCCTTGGGACGTGTGCCACCGTTTGAACAAGTCTGAATAAATCTACATTCCTGACTTCCTGTCATGGAGACTTAATCCAGCTTGGTCAGTGAAGGGATGCAGGCTACAAGGAATTGTTTGGAGGAGAAAAAGCTTTCAGAAGGTCTTGCTTTTGCCCTCCTGCGAGTCCGTGTTTCTGCACTCCAATTCACCAAGCTGCACACTGGGGAAAGGGTGAAAGAGGTGACTCCTCTTCTCTGGGCTGAACAACCTCGACTCTCTCAGGCTGACTTCAGAGGAGAAGTGATTCAGCCTACAGACCATCTTTTTGGCCCTCCTCTGGACCTGCTCCAACAACAACATGATGACTTGCCTGAGCCCTCTGCACCACAGGACCCCTCTCTATGACAGTAAGAGCAGCATCACAGCAGAAACAGCTAGAATTAAAGATCCCAGCTGGCTTTGCTTAAACCACTACAAACTTGCCCTGAAGTGCACAGGCAGCACTCACATATTCTGTGTTTCAGCAGCCACAGCAGCCTGTATCTAAAAGCTGTAGTAAACAGCAACTCCTTAAACTTCTTCAGCTAAATATAGAAAGCTGGCTTGCTTACACCTTAGATTAATCAAGCACAGGATCCTAGGCAGGGTTAAAGGCAGAGAGAGAATCAATCATAACATCATAGAATATCAGGTTAGAATGGACAGAGCACTAGACCTATTTTCCTCTCCCAAAAACTCAGCAGAGTAGAACAAATGACCTGGGTGGCATCTGCCTGTGCTCATGCTTTTAGGTTTTGAGCTCTATTGTAACCAGTCTCTGCCATGGAGGTGTTTGGAAAACAAATTTATGATCATGGGATCGTGCTGTCAGCTATTGAATATTATTTGCTATACTGACTCTAAGACTGAGGAAAATAGCTCTGGTCAAGTCCTAACCCTGTTTACTGGAGCAGGACCTAATCTGTGAAGTTTACATATTGTTTAGCACCGTGACCTCTGTGCACTTGCTAATCCCTCCTCCACCGTTCTGCAGTTTCTTTCTTGTCCACAGCCTCCAGACTAATACCCAGAAAGATGCTTGGATTTCCAAAATTGCAAACCATGCAGCTGTCACATTAACAGGGGGAGTTTTGTTGAGTCAGCACATCCCTCCAGCATGACCACAGCTACAAGATCTCTCCTTCTTGTGGATAATCACATCTTCACGTGCATCAGGCACCTTCCCACTGCAGCAGGATTTTGATACTAGCAGCAAGATTGCTTCTCACTCCCAGGGCAAGTTGAAATCCAAGAGAAAAGGCTTTGGAGAATATTATCCAGATAAATAACATTTAAAAAATAAAATCAATGTTTATATCCTTTAAATCACCACATTCTCCCCATTGTGATCATTTGGAAAACACTAACAATAAAATCCTGGTTTTATTATTGGTCATTTTGCATTCAGGAATATTTGATTTGTTATGAACTTGGAATATTTTAGCCAGGAATACTCAATGTTCCATGGGTGCAAGCTCAGAGTGTGGGCTCACAGAGGAGTAGAGAGGACATAATTCACAGTGTATCACTCCTCTACAGTGTCTGCACACTGACATGTACTTATGCACACAGAAGGTACCTCCTCCCTCTTTTATGGAGAGTTCAGGTGCTTCACATTTTTTCACAGACATCACAGACAGTGCTGAGGATGCAGCTGATGTGTTGAAAACTCACACTCTAGCTACATCTTAGTCATTGCTTGTCCAACACCACCCTGAAAATCACTGCAATGAAGGTGTTGGAGCTGCACTAGTGTGCAGGCAGTAGGGAACTAGAACAAGGCAATGGCACTTTCCTTTCCTGCAAAGCTTCTGGGAAAAGCTGGAATTAAAAATGAGGAGGATGCTTGGGATGACACTTCACCAAGTCTGAAACAGAATTTCAAACCACTCAAGGTGAATTGAAGAGGAAGCTCTTTCCTGGAGAACATTAACTGGGAAAGAAAACAGGTAGGCACAGAAATCCTACATCCAAATGGTAGTATATAGAGCCCAGATAAATGTGCTGAAAATAGAAATCCTGTCACTGCCTGTCACACAATTTCACTGGAAAACACTGATTCAGCTGTTCTGTACCACGTCTGAGAAAAAAACTGTGCCACTACTTCTTCAGCTGCCTATTGGAATATCTGATTATTAAGGAATACTGCAAAAAAATAGTGCCTCTTAGTCCAACTAGAAAAGAATCTGCTCCCTCCAAGACAGTTCCTTTTGTCCTTCCCTCTTAGAAAGTCTTTCCTCTGTCCTTGGAAAGAGCAGTTCTCCTCCAGGTAATTCTTCTTTTTAAACCACAGTTTCCTTGAAATGTGGCAAGACAAAAATAACATTAAATTGTTCTTGCTCTCTCCAACTCCCTGAAAGGAGGTTGTAGCAGAGTAGGGCTCAGTCTCTTCTCCCAAGTGATAAGTGATAGGACAAGAGGAAATGGCTTCAGGTTGTGCCAGAGGAGGTTTAGATTGGATATTAGCAAGAATTTCTTCACCAGGAGGGTTATCAAGCATTGGACCAGGCTCCCCAGGGAAGTGGTAGAGTCACTGTCCCTGGAAATGTTCAAAAACATCTAGATGTGGTATTCAGGGACATGGTTTAGAGGTGAGCATGGTAGTGTTAGCTTAACAGTTGGCCTCAGTGATCTCAGAGATCTTTTCCAACCATAACAATTCTACAATTTTATGACTTTTTTAAGTGGAATAGAAGGTAGAAATATAGCCCCAAAGACAGAGAACAGTTATAAAAAGATAAAACACTTTTCATACTCATGCCCATGGTTTCTTTTTTAATTCTTTTGGCTGGCTTCATTTTTCATTCTGATCCCTCTCTATTTTAAGTAAATTCAAAACAACTTTAAAATAGCTTTTAAAAGTAACAACAAAGTATGAATTGATCCTTTAAAAGAAGGCATGCCACATTAGAAACCTCTGTGCATCATTGATATGGTAATTTAGATTACTTTAGAATATCCTAGAGCAAAATCCCAACTGTGGTTTCTCTGAGCTGGCAGCACAGATGGAAGGATAGCAGTTCTGCCCAGACTTTTTGGGTATGAAAACACACAAGGAAGCTGTTTTCATTCCTCAATCATGTGACAGAGAAGTGGTCAAGGAAACTCTTTAACAGTTCAGTCTGCCTACAGATTGTCAAAATCACATGTGATCTGCAACTGAGCTTAAATGAAACAACACTGAACCTTCAGTGCTTGCAAGTTAACTCAGTGTAACCAACTGGCCAGCTCATGGCCAATGTTGCTCCTTATTTCTGGTTTCTTCTCCTTGCTTAAAGGTATTAAAAACCCATCCAGCATCTTCTTACCTTTATGTACTCATGTCAGAGATCCCAAGTTAGCCCACAGATGCCAAAAGGGGCTTGCTCCATGAGTTGAACATTGGATGCAGTAGATCATGTTGCTCTTCTGCAAGAGGGATATGGAGGTTGTTGTCCTAACTAGAAGAAGAGGCACACTGAAGCTGGGTGTTCACAGAGTGTTCATCCTCCTCCAAGTGGGATAAGAGACATCCTGAACCTTCTTATGCCTGCTCTGGCCAGTGGATAGCTGTGTGCTGGTGTGTCTGTGTTGAATGAGAGTTTGCTCCACGCCATCCCACTGCAGCCTTGGCCTCAGGAAAACACAGTGACCTCTGTCAGGCTCTGTTTTCTCTCCTCTGCCTCCTGAGAGGTGGCTGCACTGGACAGAAGCATTGGTGCAAACAAGAATTTTTCCCACTGAAATTATACAAGTCAGTTGCTTGGAATGTTTTGTGAATTCATGCTGTTCAAAGAGATTTGTTTCAATTGAGAAGGAAAAATAAAACAGTAGGAAAATGGGAAAGGGTTTTTGGAAAAAATGTAAATGTTTTTATTTGGATGCTTTCAAAGTAATTTGAGGTGATGTTTCATTTAAAAATATACTTCAGTTTTATTTAGAATAGAATAAACATCCTTCCCAAGAGCTCAGAACAGCAACATTTCATTTCAGCCTTGAAAAAAATAGACTTGACTAAACTTCTGCTGCTGTTCCTAAAAAAAAATAATATCAGAAACAATATGAATAAAGTATAGTGAAATCCAGACACAGTGAGATCCAGAAAAAGCCTTTCTGGGTTTGACATCTTTTCCATATCTTATTTCATAGAATCATTTTTTTTGGAAGGAACCTTTAAGATCAAGTCCAACTGTTAACCTAACACTGCCAGGTCACCACTAGACTACATCCTTCAGTACCACATGTACATGTCTTTTAAAGACCTTCAGGGATGGTGACTTGACCACTTCCCTGGGCAGCCTGTGCCAGGGCTTGACAAGCCTTTTGGAGAAGACTTTTTTTCTTAATATCCAACCTAAACCTCCTCTGGTGGAGCTTGAGGCTGTTTCCTCTTGCCTTATCACTTATTCATACAGAAAACTGTTGGGCTTCTTAGCATTTTTCGTTCATCTAACCACACTCATGTCTATAGCAAAATTGCACGGTCTTACAGGAAATATCTGCCACTAAAATGAGAATGATATCTCCAGCTAAGGGGAAGACAATTTGCAATTTCTGCCAGTGGTGATGCTACATGATCAGTGGAAATCTGAATATAGGCTCAGGCTCCTCTGAGAAGGTATGGATATTTCATATTTTGTTTGTTACAAAGAGTCGTGAAACTCATTTTCAGCAGCTTTGCTCTTTTCTCTTCACTCCTTAACTTCCAATTGGGTAGGTCAGGTCAAACTTCTGGCTGGTATAATAGCTAATTACACCCCCTATTTGGCCTGGGATGCAGGATGAAGCATAAATTAGGGCCTGATAGCTTAGTTGGTGCCATGGTGGGTTATTAGATGTGTGTCAGCGAGCAAAGTTCTGATCAAAGCTCGCAGCGAGGCAGCCAGAGGTCGTGAAGCATGGCTGGGGACTAATTGCTGGGCTGTGTGCTAAAAGGAAGTTTGCAATGAAAGGCCATTGAGCTGCAGCATTTCCAATCAGTGGAGCAAAGCAAAGGAGAAATGCTGATTGCTGAGCAGGCAGGGAAAAGAGAGGAGCCAGTGTGGATCCCGCTCAGAGTGGTGGTGATGGCTCACCTTACTCCTGAAAATCTTTCCTAAGGAAGGGGAGGATCTGCTCCTAAACATTAGTCCTGGTAAGGGCTTATTAAAGCATTCTCTGAATTTAAATGGGTTGGTCAAAAGAAGTGAGACTGTTCTAAGAGCTGGCCCCTACAGAAATTTGGCTGCTTGTAAAATGAGCTGGCGGCAACAAGATTTCGCTTGTAGGGCAAAGAATGGTGAAGGCTGAGGCTTTAGTCAGACACTTAGAAAGCATGCCAAGATCTTTGATTGACAGCTCTTACAGCCATTTAGAGAAAAAGTAACAACTCCCTTTTGTTCTCAAAACTACACATCAGCCAGGTTTTGGTCATTTTACAAACAGGGAAACTGAGGTAAAATGAAAAAAAAAATCCATTATTTTTTTCTTAGCAGTCAGATTCCCACATGTCAGACTTCCTGGAGTCCAAATGACACATTTGAGCTGATCTGAAGAAGAATGAACAACCTTTTCTCTATTTATTTCCCCTCTTCTCCTGCAGAAGTTAATCAGTTGTGACCTAGAAGTCACATCTTCAGTCTTGTGTCCTTCCAGGTCTTTTTCAGAGCTCTGAAAAATTCTCCCAGCTTAACCTTTCTTGTGGATGGTATTCACCTCAATTTATCCCTCCTACTCTTCTGAAAAAAATTGAATGGAATAAAATAAATCATGGCTTTCTGTATATTCTGGGAAGATGAAGACAAACACTTCCATTTTCTGAACATCAGCATAATTTTCATGTATGTGAACAGTTCAAATGAACCAAGTATTTAAGTTACAACATGACACAAGACCTAAATAGCAGAGACTAAATATTTTCTTGTCTGTTTAGAAAGGGCATCTTGAATGTAAGCAAAGACAAATAGCTAAGAAATGTCTATTGGCTCTGGCCAAATATAGGTTATCAGAACCAGAGTTGGAATTTCCACACAGAGAAATTTCCACTCAGTCAACATTTATTTGCAGTCTAAATTGGAACAAAATACCACATTTTTGGGGAAAGGAAAAGAATTTCATGGGTACTTCAGTCAGAAATATTAAAATGTCTTTGTGCCACTTTGGCTTTCAGTTGCTTCCAGCTATACTTTTTCAAAGCTAGAGAAATTGTATCTTAGACCACAGAAACACAGAACCATTAAGGTTGGAAGAGACTCTAAGATCATCAAGTCCAACCACCAACCTATCACCACCATGCCACTAAACCATGGCCCTAAATACCACATCTACAATTCATGTCCAGAATTCCTTCATGAGTTTTTTGCCATGACTACATTTCTCATGAGCCCAGGTGTCCCAGCTCAAGGAACAGCTTCTTGATTTGTAAGCCAATGTCTAGCCTGTTGGACCATGTCACTTCATCTGAAAGGACAACTGCAGGAGGGACAAATATTGCTGCAGTTTTAGCTTAGGAAAAGATCTCTCACAAACTCCCACCTGGCTGGGAATCTCTTTTCACTCCTTTATTTTCCTTTCTCTTGCATCTGGCTCACATCTTCCCTTTTCTCTCCCCTACCTGTCCTTGAGGCAGGACATGAAAGTGTTATTGACAATGATGATTATTGACTAGTATAATGCAATTACCAAGGCATATCACCTGCCTGTCAATGAATTCATGCCTTTTAAATGTGCAGTTTATTATTTAAAGGCATATAACAAACCTTAAAAAAAAGTAAACTGTGGCTGTAGTTTTCTTTCTTTGGATCAAAGGAATTGTAGTTCCATGTAAATGAATGAATTTAGGAAAGTAACCACTGAAACAAAGATTAAAATCTTTGTGTGGTATTTCACAGATGACACAGAAAACAAGAGCAATATTTAATAGCTTTCCTAGCTGCTTGTAACCTATTTACTTTTCAAGAAAATCCCTCACTGTGTTAAAGCAAGAAGGGAAAGAAAAAGTTTGTTGTTGTTGATGGATTTGTCTTTTTCTTTCCCTTGGTATTGAAGAAAATGAGAAATCTGTTTCTTGTCTTTTTCTGTGCTTTTCATACAATTTAACTAGATTATTAGAAAGGTTCAGTAATAACCTGTAGATGAAAGGAATGTTAACTCTTGAGTCTTTATTATGATTAAGGCTTGAAGTCATTTGAAAATTGCATGTGGAACATGATCTATTACATCTTATGGCAAATAGGAGCTCATATATTTAGGCTACAGCTAAAGAGTAACATCTGCCTATGTATTGAAGAATTAATTGCTAGCAAAGGAGAAATGAGTATGTTTGTCACATTGTATGGTAAACACAGCAGGAAAAGGAATAAGGTCCTGATGTGGAAAATTGGAAAGGCAGTTGTTCTGCAGAAACAAACCATTCTTCTGTGAGGAGTAAATGAAGGGAGCTTTTTATATCCTGAGATGGAAGGTAAGCTCAAGACTACATAATTTTAAGCTGAACCTCCAAACCCATTACCGATTTCAATAGATCTTGTTGGTAATACTGCTAACAACAGAGGTGCTTTGGCAACAAACCTGCTCCTGTTGAAGTCAAAGGCAAAATTCCTTAACCTGTAGTATCCATCTTGGTAGTTATGTATTTTAGAAATGAGCCAAACCCCCAGATTTAAAAGTGGTATTTGAACTTCCCTAAACTCAGGATTAACTTGATATTGGGCTGTAGGTTCTGTTTGCTGGGAAGGCAGACTGATGCCATTTGAAAGTGTTAGATCTGAATCCAGTTTTTGATTTAATATGCTCTTCAGGTTGTTCAGTTCCAAGATTCTAGTTCAAGTCTTTCCATTCTCAGTTTTATAACTTGCTACATGCAATTGTTTGAAGTCTCTAAAATGATTCATGTGCATGCAACCCTACGAAAACAGTCTTTGGTGTTCCTCCAATTTGTGGTTTCATACATGAGAATAAGAAGCAAAAAAGAAATATTATCCTTTCCTTGCACTGCAGCAGGTACACTAGTCATATAAATATAGCCCCAAACACAGGAAAAATGACTCAGTTGTGTTTGAAACACTGTTTGAGGAGCCCAGCTTCATTTTCCTAAAGCAGCTGTTGGAATCCTATGTCCTTAAATAAATAATTCACTTGCATGAGGAAAGAAGCCCAAGTGAATTCTTCAAGTGATGTAAGTTGCTACCAGGTGAAGTGTACAGGTTTATTACCCAGAGTCTTTTCACAAGGCTTTGATAACACAATTACTTAGTGATGTTCCAACATCTCAGAAAACAGTCCTTAGATGTAAGAAGAAATCATAGCTAATGCACAGGTAGGTAAAGAGGATCTACATAACCAAGCTATAAGGTATAAGAGATATTTATGTACACAGTGCATTCACAAATATGCATAAAGAGAATCCATAGACATTCTGGAAAACAGTGATTTAGAAAAGACCTCCAAAAATATGAAGATTATTTTCTTCATAAGATCATTTTCTGTCTAAGTTGCTAAAATGCAGGATAGAAACCTGGCATATAGAATCTGTGAGTTATTAAGTAGCTATTAGTTATTAAGTTAGTAGTATCTGATGCCATTCAGATACATGAGATCACTAAGGTTGATATTGCACCTATGTACAATCTGATATTCATATCTAAACCAGGATGTAGATAAATTGGAAAACATTGATGACCACAGAATAATTTGAGTTCATGGTCCAAACCAAAACTATTCACTCCTTAGTGAAGTTCTTTAGACTCTTTGCTGCAGACACTCAGTGAAGTTCTTTAGACTCTCTGCTGTAGACACTCATCTAAGATGATTGTAGCAGCCTGTTCAGTACTTAAATTCTTAAATTATGGCTGTTGTTGATCATTTCAGTATGCTGCTTGTTCTACCTGTTTAGACACATGAGGATAGTTTTCTCAATTGTTTCTTCTACACTCTGCAAGAATGTTTAGTGCCCTTCCTGTTCTGAATCTCAGACCAGAATGGCTTCATGTAGTCCCTGATCTCAGCTAGATAAAGGCAAAAACTTTGCCTGATAGGCCCATCAGCTCACTAACAGGTCCATGGCTTTTCCCTAACCCTGCCAATATACCCATAGATGATGATTATGTGCAGAGGACAGAACAGGGTCTGTCAGCTCTGGAGCAGTATTATAATAATCTCTGTTTCCAGGCTGAATCTGGATCCTGCATATCTCACCTAGAATTAAAAGGTTACTGGACTCTGTTGTATAAGCACATTTAACAGGAGGTGAACTGTGTGGATAGATAAATAATTTCCCAGTCTGCACAAAAAGTTGTATGACACCCACATGGAGAACACAGAGAAGTTGAAAACTTATGCAGAGATCTTTCCAGTCAAATGGTATTCAAAGTTATAGATGACTCTGCAAAATATCAGCATGGACTGACATCTTCATCCACAGCCAGTGCAAATCCTGGACCATACCCAGGTATAAGGTAAGACTGCCTGGAGCCAAAGATATCTCAAAACTTCCAATAGAATCAGCATTTCCTGACCTCACTCTGCTTGAATTCCTTTTCCACAAAAGAAAGAGCAAATCAATACCTAGTTAGCGTATTCATTTATGCACAAGTCTCTAATGTCTGACTGTGGGTACATCTGTGGCAGTGCATTAACATTGACATGGACTCCACTAAACTATTAGTGAAGTACTAGAGGTATTTAGGACATTGAAATTACACAAATGTGACTCTAGAAAAGTTAAATAATTTTGAGCCTCTTTAGTGGACTCCAAATATTAACACAACATAGCAAATCAGGCAAGCTTTTGTATCCTTCAGCACATCTGCTCCTATGTCTAAGTGATGGATAACTCTTTGCTCTGTGTGCTCTGGATTTCTCATTATTGACAGGTTATTAGTTAGAGCTACTTAGATGGAAAGTGTCATTTAAAGTTCCTGTTCAATGTGTGTCATGTGTCTGTCTTAAGAGCAGTTAAATCTTGATTAAAGTCCTGTTAAATTCACTGTTAGGGTTTCAATCTGGATTTATTTTACTGGAAATGAGAAACAATATTTGATGCAAAGATACCAGGGCAAGGACAGATCTTTATTTGATGTGAGCACAAAAGATGTGAGAAATAGCCCATATTGTAAGTCCCCTCTACATTTCATCCCCCCCCACCCAGAAAATCAGCTTCCATGTTGGAAATTTCCATCCTCCCAGAGCATCTCCCCTGCAGGTTTGCACTGGTTTGAAGCATATCTAACATGGCAATTGAGAGGTTTGTTGGGTTCACAAGCAGCACAGAAAGCAATTTCTGCTTTTCATACCTGATGTTCTTGTGCACATCTGACCAGAGTAGCCAAGTGCACAAGTTGTAATCTTTCCAAAAGCAGTAGGTTGATATCAAAGACTTTGCAGTGAAGCAAGGAATTGTGGCAGTACTTCAAGGAACAGGTTTGCAATTAACTGTTAAATAGGGATTGAAGGAATGCCCTGCTTGCTTGCTGCAGGCTTTCCTTGAGTGCCAGCAGTGACTGAATCTAAAGCACAGAGCATGGCAAGATGATAACCTGTTAGCAGGGGGGAAAATGGGGGAGAGTTATTGAGTAGTTGATAACATGTAGGCTGCCTAATGGTTTCAGAATACTGCACAAAATAACAAATCCAACCCTCTGGATTGCAATTCTGTTGATAAAAATTGAAAAGGGAAGGAAAATCATCAACTCATATTGCTTACAACTGAGATTTCTTTTATAACTGAAAGCAAGATGGTAACTGCTCAGCCTACAAGCTCATTCAGCCATTGAAGGATGGTACTGATAGCAATGCATGTAATTTGGAAAACAAACCAAAACACTTTGCTGGAAAAAATATCACTCACAGAAAAAAAGGATAAACTGAGATTACTTTTATAGTCAGTGATATAATCTGGGGTCTTGTGTGCTCACTGGTTGTAGTTTCAGGACAAGGCATATAGAACAGAAAATTTTGATTCTGTTTCTGTCCCATTCTTTAGCTATTAGACTTCTTTGCACTGTTGGCTCCTATTTGGGTTGCAGGCTCCATTGTGGAAGGGTTGTCATTGGGGTTCAGCACTTTGCAGCAGAATAGACACTGATTTCATCTTAATGTGGCAGCTATATACAATGACAAGTTTTAAGATATGAACCAACTGAAACTGGGCTTCCAAGGCTTTGCCTCTCCAGCAAAAAGAGAGAGAGTGCCTCAACCATGTTTCTAACTTCATGCTCACAGTGACAGTTTTGCTTATATCAAAAACTTTGGACACTTTAAGAAATAGGACCTGAAATAGGAGTTCATTCTTACTGATGTTGCTCTCCAGACTAAAATCAACTTATTTGAGGGCTGAGGGTTTGTGAAGGATTTTCAAAACCGAAAAGCATCAGCAGAATTTGCAGAGTTGCTCAACATGTGTCAGGTTTTGCCAGCAACTTGTTAATGTCATTTGCTTAAGCAAATATGGTTTCTGTGCAGTTTGTGATTTGAAATGAACCTGAAGATCAGCACTGAAAAAAATAAGAAAGTGCTATATATAGGGAAAAAGTTATGGTGGTTTCTCTACTTCCAGAACTTGAAATTAGCACAGAGAAGAGGGGTCACAGCTGGCTCTGCTTTGATCAGGATGTTGAACTAGACTATTTCCAGTAGAATTATCCTATGACCATCCAAGAGGTTTCTGCCTGTAATGCCACTGAATGAGCTAATGATGGCCAGCCTCACCAGAAAAATGAAATTAAATTTGAACCACGTCCTTCAAACAGCAAACCTCACTGTTTTGTCATTCATATCCTAGGAAGTTAACTGATTTTCTTCTGTTTGTTCAAGGAAGTCTCCTTTGAGACATGAACCTTCCAAAGTTATAGTTGAGTGTCAGATTTCATGGCATTGCTACTGCAGTCAATCTGCTTGTGTAATGTTCTGCAAAGACCAGGGTTTGATCTCTTCCTCTCATCCCATTTTGGGTCTCTATTCCATCCCCAAGATCTTAACCCAAGTGGTGTCTGCCAATATCAATAAACAGCACCCACGCTCACCATCTTCATTCAAAACCAGGCAGTTCCTGCATAACTAAATGTCAATTGTTAATATTTGGAATAAGAGCCCATGCAAATAAAGTTATTAAGTGAATGACCCAGTTTAGATTGCACTTTGCACTCTTGATTTCTATGGAAATACTGCTCAAAATTAGGTTGAAAATACGAGTTTTCAACAAGTTTTTCTTGGAACCTTTGACTTTGAAGCATTTTTATTGTTGTCAGAATCAGGAGAGACCTTTATTTTGTTTATTCAGAGAAGTCAGCCAATTCAAGCCAAGGAATTAATTCAAACTGAATTTGGGGGGTTTTGGACTCCAGCTCTGTTGTCTATCAGATCTGATGCTCAACTGCTCCTAAAGGTCCAAACTTCAAGACTACTTTACATCTCAGAGTCGAAAATTCAAGTATCCCCAGTGGAGCTAAGGTCTGGTCATGGAGAAAATGATTAACAAAAAGCTTTAATTTTAATTCTATGTGAAGAAGCTCTAAAGGACTGACTTCTCTCCTGTGCCAATAAGAATGGCAACCTGGTGTTGGTTAGAAAAGCCCTTGAGCTGTTCTGTCAAAACATGGGAAACTGGAAGAAGGAAGAAGATGAAGATAGAAAACCCAGGCATAGTATGGAGAGAGACCTTATGGGTTAAAAAATAGTGAAGAGAGCAGTTTAATGTGTGATTATTGTCCTTATGCCTCTTATTGAAGTGACTGTGTCTTGGGACTTCTGCCAAAACAATTTTCCTAGACTTTTTAATTGCTGATATTACTATCAAAAAACTCTTGATGGATTTCTGAGCATGAATTAACATATGTTTTCTGGGTAGAAAAGATTGGTCTGCACCATTTTCTCCTTCAAAATGAGTTCTTTCCCTCCATATTAAACCTGGAGGTAGGGAATTCTTCACTGTCTTTTATGTGGGAGTGAAAATAAGGCAGAGAACAACCTTTTTATATGCTAAGTGAACTACAGATATGGAGCAGTCTTAAAAACATAGCCCCAGCTTTGAGCCTGAAAAATCTGACCTTAAGCACTGCTGAAAATGCAGTTTGTCAAGTAGTGACATGCCTAAATGCTGGTAAACCAGAAGATCAACAAGCAGTCTGGCTTCAACATCTCATGGTCTAAGCTCCTGCTCAGCAGCAGCCTCAGCATGGGTGTGCCAGGAAGCAGCAGTGTGCATGACCTGCAACAGGCCCTTCATAGGGGGTGTTGTGAGGCACTACTTCACATTCTTGCTCCTCAGGCCAGCAGTTTCACCTTTGTTTATCAGACCACAAATACTATGAGATGCTTTACCAAAGTAGTATTAATTTTCCAGAGAACCTTTTACAGCACATCATGGCCAGGTATCCAGCAGTGTCAGCAAGGTAGTTTTGGGTGAAAGGTAATGTTGCTAGAAACTCCAAACTGTAGGAACTCTAGTAGCCAGACTGAGATAAGGTGATGAGATTTGGAAAATAAATAAATAACAAATCCTTTTCTCTGGACATACATAACATACACAAAGGTGGCCAAAAATAACCAATGCTATTCATTTCTCTCATCAGCTTTTCTTTAACTATATAAATCCTAGGTTCTCCAGGGGCTAAAACCAAGAAACTCTTGCCTAAATGCCTATGCAACAGGCTTGCATTTCATAAAGTCTGAAAACTGTTTTGTCAACAGTTAGGCTGAGATAAATGGGAGGCTGGAGTTTTAGATCATGTTCCCAATCAGTTGCTAACTGCAGGCAGTGACTGAATTGTCATGTTCCGGAGATTGCCTTCACATTCTTGTGAAGCAGTGTAGCATGCCTCAGCATTCCTTACCAGGCAGCATTCAGCTCAGAAGCTTTCAGCAGGTTACAAGCTCCATCCTCCTCTGAGCAGAAGTTCTGTCCATGAAATACCACTTCTTTGGGGGAGAGAGTACATCAATCATGATCATTCCTTAGTCTCTCACTGGCCCAAACAGCAAGAGTGGCCTCTATTGATTAGACTTTAGAGTAGAAAATAAGAAAATGTATCTAAAGACTATAAATTACACCCAACTACAGAATTTAATCTCCTCTTGAATCCAGTTTTTTCTCAGTTTAGAGGTTCCTGGATTGATTGCGTTGGGTTATCTCAGATTGTGCTATAAAATAAGGTCCCACAGAGAGTGGAGGGTGAGATGCACAGCACCTAACTTTAAATATCAGGAGTGGCCACATCCACCACTGAGCTAGGCTCCCTCAGCTGCTTTTATTGCCAAGCTGAGAAAATGATTTTTCACATCCTGAAGTAGCTTCAAAAATAAACCAGCTGACTCCATTGCTTACCAATCCAGCCTAAGGAAACTAGCTCAGATGCATAAGTCTACATTTAAGGAGACCAAGCTAGACATGAATATCATCTTATACAGGGAAAAATGTCTCCTCCCTTCCTGAAGTCATTCAAATTATTGTGCAAATTTTTTCTTGAGAAGGACCCAAACTACAGGCAATAGTGAGAAAGTAAACTTCTCTCCTATGGAAGCAGTGTGGTTAGACTGTGTAGAGAGATGGAGAGGGAAAAAAAATGAAAGGTGTTGGAGAGAGGAGCAGAAATTAACAAGAAACCAAGCAGAACTTAATTCTGTAGCATCATAATTACAGCACTCTGAAAAAAAATAGTGGGACTCTGAAGAGCTGCTTCATGCATGCTGGAAGGTTTCTGTCTTCAAGCAAATGATCATCAGTGCAAAATGACCCCTAGAATCATAGAATCATGAAGGTTGGACCTTTAAGATCACCACGTTCAACCATTAACCCAGTAGTACCAGCTCCACCACTAAACCATGTCCCTCAATACCACATCTCCACAGCTTTTCAGTCCTTTCAGGGAAGGTGACTCCACCACTGCCCTTGGGGGGGGTCTCATCCAGGGCTTGACATATGTATGACATTGGAAAGAAACACTGAAACAAGACCTAACATGCTCCTCCTAAGTGAATGTCATGAGCTCTGTACTAAGATCATGACTTTTCTTGCAGCTTGACCTCATTGTTGCAGACATCAGGAGGAAGGCTAAAGTACTCCTGTACCAAATATCTTCAGGCCTGGCTATTATCCACAAAATTCCTAGGAGCTGGAAGTAGCAACAGGTTAAATTAGGAAATGAACACTTAAGTTTTCCAGTGCTTAGTCAAGTGATCTAGCCCAAAGGTTATGATATAAATGCCTGGGTGACTCTGCCAGTCACAAAGTGGTAGTCATCAGTGCTTCTTCCAGGGCTTTTCAGCCTGTTGATTCATGTCAGGAATGCTCTGATGATGCCTGACAGTCTGGCCTCTTCATGAGACCTAGGTGGAGAAGCAACTCACTGTAGACTGTGAAGCTGTCTAGACACAAGCCAGTGTGGTTCTACCATGTCTTGCCAGGAGAAAAAGCAGTTCTGGGCATGTGTAGTCTTAAGTGTCTGGACAACTTCAACCAATATATGTGAGGTGAAGCTGAGTGACTCCTACTGTTAGCAAAAAGATTTTAGGATGAGAGTTTGAGATGTGGGAACACAAATTCCTTTCAGCCTGATTGACTGCATGGAGATGGACTCCAGTTTCCACACTGCCATATGCTATTGGACTATTTCTGCTATCAATAGGAACATATCTCAACACTGAGTGATTTTGAAAAACCCAATCCAAGATAAATGAGATAAATCCATTAGGAAACAGCAAGAAGCCTCATGTTTGTTTTGAAACTGGCTGATGGCCAGGAGATTGCATGGGAGGAACCACAATAGACTTCAGTCCAAAAATTAGAAAGAGACATGACCACCACACAGGTATATGAAGTCTATATGTCCTCCACAACGACACAGGGGTGAAGTCTGGAGGTTTTCACATGTTGAAGCATCAACTTTAGCTTGTGACTGCCCTTGGAGCAATAACAACCCTCTAAATGCCATTTCAGAGAGCGGGTCCTGCTGCTGTTTGAAGTGTATGTGGATTTTTTGGGAGGCAGAAATGTCTGCAGAGGGTTGAGAGGGGTTAGAGGGGGTGCTGGCTGTCAATAAAGCCATTAAAGGGCACGTTGGCCTCTTAAAGATGACATGTTTCACCTTCACCTTAGAACAATCTCAACCCACCTTCCCAATGAAGTGGAGAAATCCTTAGTCCAACATCAGAGTGCCACAAAGGAGTAAATGCAGGGTGAGTGGAATTTGTCAAATTCTAGGTTGAAAGTTCATTTTTATTTCTTGTACACTCTATATAGCCTGAGTTTTTTTATATCCCTCATCTTTCTAGCTGTAGTGGAAGAGACTGTGACTGAGGTCCAGGCCTGATGGACTGTGAATGAAAGCATGAGTGTGAGGAGAGAGAAGAAAAATTCACAGCACCTGTAAGCAGAAAGCTGGAATCTGAGACCTGCCAGGATTAGATAGAAAGGTAAGAGGTATGGCATCTCCTGGACAACCTCACTCTCTGAGACTAAGCATTGCTGTTAACAATCTTCCTTGACTCTTCTCCACACTACCACACCCACTGTTTAAGGACTGTTGCAATGAGGTCAAAAGCCAGTTTATTTTGATGCAGGAAATTGGATGTAGGCCTGGTTGTCTGCCTCTCAGTCAAGGACTTACCTCTTTTCCACTCTTTTCAGCCCAAACAGATAAACCACCTCATCCCTTTCTTAGCAAGATTGCCTAAATCTCAAGAGAACAACAAGAGTCTCAGGCTCATACTCTTGCTACTCAGGAGACATGGTGCTGCTCCACTTCTCTGTCAGCACTAAACCATGCTTGAAGTGAAACATCCAGTCCCAAATTGTCATTTCCCTGAAGGCCATAATGTATGTATAGAATTAACTATATAATTAGATTATCCACCATCATGGCCCTGGCAGGGTGAAATATTTTGAGCATAAGTAAAACAGCTGTATTATGAGTTAGGAGTAAGGTAACATTTTACAGATTTTTACACTACAACAACAACAAAAAAAGATAAGTGTGACATGAAAGTAAAAGTCTTTTATCTGTGTATGTCTTTGAAAAGTCAGTCTACACAGACTCAAAGCATCTGTTAATCAGATTATGGGCCATATCCTGCTCCCAAAACCGTTAATAGCAAAGCTCTCATTGATTTCCTCAGGACAGAAACATGCCCTAAAGGAGCACTCTACCTCCTCATAGACCTGCTTGTTGGAGAAACATTTGTACTATTCACAAAGGCAAAGCAATTTCCTGGAAGCAGAAACTCCTACCTACACTCTGAACAACTCAGGCTATTTTAGGAGCTGAAAAATTCCATCCAGCATTAGGATTACAGTTTCAAATATGTTTCAGTCATCTTTCTCATGCTGCTTCTATGCCACCCATGAAGGAAGGGGAGAATATTTTTTCCTTTATTTTTTGATTCACAGGAGTCATACTTTCTATGTATCTTTTTTTCACCCTCAGAACTTCTCTTTCCCACCCTCTCATATTAATTGCTGAGGTCCTGATAAGATGCATACTGGCAGGAAAAATATTTGTACCTATCTCCATAGAGGTGATGGGCACTGAGAATGACTGCCCACACCAGACTGAGAGCTGGTGTTCATGTTATATCATTCTGACAGGTTGGAAAAGATCTTTAAGATCATGAAGTCCAACCATAAAACTAGCACTGTTTCCTTGAAGAATGTGTGATTTTGGGGCCCTTCCATTACTTAATGTGTCTGCTAAGCCACTGTAGAATGGGAATGATTTCTTTAAGATTCAGTCCCCAAAGTCTGGTATTTGGGTGATTTTGAAACATCTCACTGTGGACTCTGAAAATTAAGAGTGATCCTGGGAAATCTTGGTCACAGGGACTTGCATTATCCATTTGGGACATAAGTATATGATGGTACAAAGAGTGGATTGCCATCTTGGAATATAGACTGCCTTCCAGCCTATGCAAAGGGCAACTTTGTTAGCTGTCGCTTGCAATGCTGCCAGTTCTCCTGCCCACCGTGACACAGATGGACACTTCCCTGTTTCACCTGCCCTAGAACCTTTGCTGTTACACTTTGAGCTGCCTTAAAAATATGGCAGGAGTTAATTTTAAGTCTATTAATTCCCACAGCTCGACAGTGGCAAACAAGTTTTCAAGGGCTTCCTGAGTACAAAATCTGGACTGAAATCTCTAGCTAAATAATTTCATCAGCAGGAAGTACCTTTTGCAGACCTCACTGCTACTCAGATAGAAACCACAGATTCTGCTTCTGTTGATAAGCCCCCTACATTAAAGACTTCGACCTTCAACAATTTTCAATTCCAAGCAAAAACTCTGACAATTTTATTTCCCATGTGCTTCTCATTTTCCAAGAGAAATGCAATGTCCTCTCCCACTGCATATCAGTTTAACTCAGCCCACAACAGCAGGGAAAATTTTCAGAAGCTCATTTTCCAGAATGCTTGTTGCTTTACATTGGCTGGAAGTAACTTCTTTCCTTGCATCTGTCCTGAAACTGCATGTACATTTAGTCTTCCACAGTGTTAAATCACAATCACACAGAGGCTTTAAACACACTGCCTTCAGGCTGCTCTGTTTCCACACCAGCAACCTCTTTCTATTTTCACTTATTTTACAGAGTATCTGCATTAACATAAATGGGAGCCAGGACAGGCTCTAACGAAATGGAACTCGTTTCTGTTACTGCCTCATAGAGATCCCAGCCTAAGTATAGTCCTATTTATTATATTTATATAGTGCCTCTTTTACCCTGGTACTTAAATATCTGAGGACTTTTTGGGACTGCATTAAACTGTGTGACTAACACATGACACATAAAAATCCTATATGCCCTGTATGAGGTGCTGCCACAGAATGGGATCTAGACTGTTGCCTTTGATAAAACATTAAGAAACACTAAACGATTCCTTTGAATTCTACTATTTCTAAACCTGAAGCTGATTTATTTAGTGCTGTAAGAAGATGTCTCTATCCAGTCAGGACCTCAAATCAGCCCTTGCTTGACAGAGAAGAGGGAGCAATCCCAGTGGTGATGTGGTGGAAGATGAGTAAGGTAAACATGGTTTACCTAGGATTTAGGCAACATAGAATTTATTCAGTTCTCACTGCAATCCTAGTTGGATGATTCTGTTCCCTTTCATTAACTAAGTAGACAAGTCTACCTTCATTGTAGTGCAGTGGTTAGAGCACTTCTGAAGAGCTTAGTAAATCTGTGTTCAGCTCCTGCTGAAACACAATCTAAGCTTCCATTTCCCTGGGAAAGGTACTAACTTTTATGTCTTTAGATAGTTTGAGGTGCTCTCTATTCCCCACATAAGGACATCTAAAAAGTGATTTACCATTCACTTGGTGAGAAAGCCAAAATCTCTTTAGTGATTAAGTGTTCATTTGGATGAGCAGAGTCCTACATGTCAGTCCCTGTGTTGGAGGCTGCTTTTTGCATATTGTCTAATAAGTGTTACATATGAAAAAGCTCTTGGAATATGCACTAGCTTCTAGGCTGTTTTCTGATCACAGGCCAGCTATGTAATTACAAGGTTTTTCAATCCTGTCCTTGTGTTGGTGCTCAGTGGATCATGCAGGGTGGGGATAGAGGGTTGTGGGGGATATTTTCCCTTTTTTCTTCAGTTTCTAAAGAAAGGTATATCATCATACTCGCCATTAGTCCACCATCTGTTAGACCATAGGTTTCTAAGTAGAATTCTTTCTTAAATGATGTGTGTTGAGAGAGGAACAGTGACTCTGGTCTTCCATGACCTGGACAAGTGGTCTGACAAGAGCCTACTCTATTGTAGAGGAAACATGAGGGGTGTCCTTCCCTTTCTGCTTTAAATACTCTTTCTTACTTTCCATTTAAAGTGTCCAAGTGGGAATCTTGAAATTTGATGTGTTTTTCAATAACTCATGTGCTAAACTTGACAAAAGCCATGGAATTCATGTGTTTTTCCTGACTATACTGAAAGGTTTAAATTTCTTTAATGAATGCATGAAAGTACCTGCAAACAGTCAGAAATGTTCAAGGAGGGGACAAGAGAAGGTGATTAATTGGAGGAAGCAGGCTTATTTATTCAACTGTCTCTTTTATCATTGATGTATTTTAGGAAATCTGTCTTTCTTAGACTTCTTCCATTGTGGGTCAAGCAAGACTTTTCCTGAGGGTCTTTCTGAGAGGCCATTTGCTTCGTTTGTTTAAAGTCACATTTTGGCAGCAGTGGCGTGCATCTCCCATCCATAACCCTCAGCACATTTGAGTTGGGCTGTAGGGAGGGTTCAAGGGGTTACATTGCCATCTGTAGGCATCTGACACCCTGAGGAAGGTGCCTTTTCTTATTTTCTCACTCAGCAGAGAGGCTGGCTAGGTGGGTTCTCTTTTCATCTTGCTGCTCTTTGCTCAGACATACATGTTTTTCCCTGTTTCTGCAAATAAATTAGTGAAGTTAAAGAACATGTGAGTTGTGATATGAGTTCAGTAGATGCAGATGTTCATGCACTGTGTCTGGTGATAATCTTGGTTTTGAGTGATTTTCTTGATAAGAGATGAGTGCCTTTGTGTAACCATAGAAGAAGGTTAAGTTCATGTAAGGTTATATATGTTGGTATGTCTGATGCAGTTTTGGTGAGAGAAATCTGGAACTGTGTGTTCTGAACAGTAAATTCACAAATAGTGATTACTAGATGGGATTTACACTAATTACTCTCTGATTTGTCTGGATACTGGTTGGCAAAGACAGTTCAAAAAGTTTCTCTTCTGGCCTGGTGCAGGACAACATTAATACCAACAGAAGCTGGAAGGAAGTATTTGGCCTGAAAGGTTTAGTAGCTTTTAACCTACTTTGAGATGTGTTGGAGAGTTTATATTGTTTTCATTATTTGCATTGCTGTAAAAGCAAAAAAAGTCTACTTTGGGGTCACAGACTTTTTGCTTTATATATTATGGGCTGGATTTATCTTCTCTCACTTTGGCTGTCTAAAGGTTATGCATCAAACCTTGCTCTCTAGTCTACAAAGAGAGGTTATCAGCTTCAGAAGACAATTCATGCTGCCTATTTTTGGATAAGATAAATGGTCCTGCTGATATCTTTTCTTTATTTGCAGCAGTGGTAGACCAGGTGATTCAAATAAACTGAAATTCAAATCATCTCAGTGAGAAGACTGCTGCTGAGCTAACCCCTCTCAATTCCCTTTGCAGTCCATGGAGGGCACCAGTATTTTAGGCATGCATGACTCTTCCCACCTATGCCAGACATCTGTTTCAAAAGAAGGTGTCTGAATGAGATCCAGCCATGAGGACTAGCTCAGGTGGAGGCACTGATTTTAGGCTGACATTTATTCAGAGGAATCTTTTCTTAAATATATATTTTAATTTAAGATAGGAGAACTCAACTTGATCTTCTATGTAAATATAAACAAGGATCATAGAAACAGAATATTCTGAGCCAGAAGGTACCTCCAAAGATCATCTAGTCCAGCTCCTAACGCTGCACAGGACACCCCAAGAATCACACCATCTGCCTGAGAGCAATGTCCAAGTGCTTCTTGAACTCTGTCAGGCTTGGTGCTGCTGTGGCCACCTCCCTGGGGACGCTGTTCCAGAGCCCAACCACCCTATAGGTGAAAAACTTTTTGTGGATATCTAACCTAAATCTCCCCTGACTCAACTTCATACCATTACCTCTAGTCCTATCACCATCCACAAGGGTAAAGACACATCAGTGCCTGCCCCTCTGCAACCAAAGCAGAAACAATTGATCTAAAATGAGAATTTAGGCAATGCAATGCCAGCCCAAGTATGGATTATCTTCAGTACTTGATGGAAAATGAATTTCATTCTTTTGGGAGATCATTAAGGATCAGCTGGGCTTTTACTTTTTTATCATGCCATTATCTCTCTGGAAAAATAAAAAAAAACCTGTGGGTTTTTGCAGATAAATATTGAAGTAGTAATAGAATTTGTGTCTTCTTATCATACAAAAGTGAATTTTATGGCAAGTACAGGAAATATACTACATATCTTCACTGTGAGACTGTCCTTCAGTCATAAATCCAGCTCCCTTCTACACAACCTGGTAACACCAGAAAGATATTTCATTCTGGTGAGATAGTTTGGCAAGATATGGAGTCAATATCCATGGTCCAAACTAATTTCTGTTTGTTTGGGTTGAAAAATGTGTATTTCAATGTTTTTTTTGTTTATTTTACTAATTAAAAACTAGTATGTTATATTTTTTTTCCTTCCATTGTTTTGTTGTTCTTATTCATTCTTTTTTTGATGTAACACTTTTTCACTGGAAAAGTGAAGTTGCTCCAAGCTAATATTCTCTTATATGGAAATTATATAATTATATATGGAATATATGGAAATTATATATTCTTATATTATCTCTACCCTGGATATATCTGTTCCTGACAGGAACACTATTCTACAGGATACTTTTTGGCTCAAAAAAATAATATTTTAAGAGCCTTAATAGATTTTTGTAGCACCAGACCCTTTTTCCAATCAAGAGATTCATTCTGACAGTTTTAGGGAGGCTCCAGTAATGGTGCTGAATTTTTGGAACTCATCCAATACTTTGAGAAAAGTGCTTGAACACACATTCACTTTTCTTTTTGTTTCCTGTAAGTCTGCTTGCAGATGAGGCCTCTTCCCTCACATTAATGAAAGGACTTCTCCTGTATGCAAACAAACAGGAAAACTTCCTTCACTGCAATATTTGTAAATGCTACTGCTCCATTTACATCTATACAGACATTTAGCCAAATCAACATCAATTTTTTTTTTTTTAAACCCAGATGTGATGAATGAAATAGCTTTCTATTTGATTTCCCAAATAGTTCTCATTTACCTCCTTCAGCTGTACCAATCATTTTGGCATTTCATTTCTGGTTCACTTTGGGATTTAATGGAGAGTAGTGTGGAGCAGAGGCTGGAGCTTTATTTTATTCTCGTTTCTTTGTTTTAAAGGAGATGGGTTGTTTGCTTGGGATTTTTTTCCTGTTTGCTTGTCTGTATTTTTTAATTCTCATAAATAGAAATCTTACTGTTTGTCTACACACTCCTGGTACCTTTAAAGCAACCATCACCCATTAAATTTTTAACAGAGAAGGGATTTGCTTTGGTTATGTACATGTACAGCTAAGGAACTCTTGCCTTAACAATGCATACAGAAGCAAAACCTGTAATCTTCCTTCCCACACTCACCCTTTGACCCAGATCAGTAAACACAAATTAAGGATTTAATCTCACAACAAGGAAATATTATATTTACAATGATCAGTTGAGTTTAGACCCTTTAGGGTTCTCCCTTAATTTTTTATCTCTGCATTAGTTTCCTTCTAGACACATGTCCATTGGAACACTTTAGTAAAGCTTTGCATTGGCAGAAGTCTCCAGAATGATCTGTAAATAGAAGAATTAGTCTCATTTTGCTCTCAGAAAGATAAGAGTGTTACCTCACTTCAGAACTGGAGATATCAAAGTATGGAAATATCAAGTGACTTATCAGGTCACCTAATAGATATTTTGCAAACTAATGGAAGATTTTGGAAGACTAGACTTTTATGTTAGCTCCTTGGCCTGGGAGATTTAAGCTGATATTTTGCATTATTAGAACTGTTATTTAAAAGGCATTGTTCTCTGCATTGGTTTAAGATCACAAACACAAAGCTGATATATAAAGCATGATCTTAGCTGAACTTACAAGCTAAAAGTATGAAAAGAACCACAACAAAGGAAACATAGAGTGACACTGAAGAATTAATATCCAATGTCATGTGTAAAATACTCTACAATATCACTATGGCTATCACTGTGATGAGAATAGGAAGATAGTGACATCTAACCAATAATTCTCTTTGACTTTGGGTGGAGGAACTGCCCAGGGAAGCTCCTGCATCCTAACCACAGGAAATCTATGACTCTTAATAAAATTCTCAGAGGAGAGGGCTTCACAAAATGATTTGACTATAGTAAGAAACTGCTAAGTAGGAAGTGAAGCCAATTGTCACTGACACGAACTTGACCCTCTTGAATTCACTAAACATTTTACTAATGGCTTCACTGTAGGGAAGAAGTTCACCTCCAGGATGTCATAGAAAATATGGGCACTAGGGGCTGGAGGAAAGAAATCAAAGAAAGAATATGGAAATGGGATGCAGAAGAACCAAGCAGGAAGAGAAGTAGAGATCTGTAGGGAAGTGAGTACTCCATCCTTGTTTTAAACAATGAAGGCATTTCTCATACTCATAGCTGGAGAGAGGAGCTTTCAGAGTGCCAGCAGTACTCTGAGTCCTTATGAGGCAAATAAAAAAATACTTCTTTTGGTTTTTATTTCTTCTGTTTTCATTATTTGTAAGCAGGAGTGAAAAGGAGATTTATTCCTGACTCTAATTCTTGGATCTAGTGATCATGCTGCAGGGCTTGGGTATAGAATTTGCATTGTGGATGCCTGTTCCCATGGGAAACCTGCTGAGTAGTGAATTAATTTCAGAGGTCCTCACAGCTTTCAATAATCAGAACCAACAGTCAGCATTCTGGATTCTTTACAAACCTTCCCTATGTTTGTGTGTCCTTCAGGATCCTTGCCTCATATCTATTTTGATGTCTATTTTTAACTGGACAACTTCAACCTCTGGTATCACAGATCTGGCCAGAATACATAAAGCCTAAGGTCATCTCATGTAATAATTTTTTTCTGCATCACTGGTCAAGTGTTAATCCATAGAAAGGTACATGAGTCCTACAGTATCAGATATAACATGCAAATTGTCTTCTCATTGTGTCTCTTCCTGATTTTTAACAACTGATGTGGTCACCCTCTGAAACAGGAGGCTCCCTGTCTCTCCCTATCCCAACCCTAGGTCATACAATACATCCTGTCCCTTCACCATGGTGTCCTTTTTTTTTCTGTTTTCTTAAACTATTATATTATTTTGACTTTCACCTTTTTATTTTCCCTGGATGTCCCTTTTCTTTGTTGCAGAAGTAACCAGATTATCTCTTCTTTTCAGCTTGCAGGGTCTACTCCAAAGCCCGTTTAAGTCAACAGTTTCTTTCCTTTGACATCAATGAGCTCTGGATGGGGCCCAAAATGAACATGAGTTAACTCAGTTTGATAGGATTGGTATTAACTATACTAATTGCTACTGGAAACAAATTTATGAGTCTCTCACTCTAGGAGCCAACCACAATAATTTTAATTATACAAAAGGAAGTATTTATTGTGTAAAAACATTCCAACTACTTCCATTTCTTTTAAGCTACTTCAAAAGTGGGCAGAACTACAAAGTACTATTGAAAAGTCAGGATGGGGTGGAGGGGTATTTCCCTTCCTCTGAAATTCCTCCCCCATATATGCATACTGCTAAACCATCCCTAGCAGGGATTACTTTTATCTCCAGCTCATGAAGAAACTTCTGAAGAGCTTTTTACTTTTGCCCTTGGAATATGCCACGTTGTGCAAAATGGCATGGGAAAGTCTTCCTTAAAGAAGGAGCTCAAGCTGCTCCTGCCATGTGCTTTCCCTCTCTTTTCTTTGCCAGTATCAAAGTTCCTGTTGTGCAGGATATAACATAGGATACCTGTGTCTCTGTTAAGCATTTCAAAGTGAGCACCTTGCTGAAGATCATCAGGCTACTAAAGATCTACGCAAACCTGCTAAATTGCATATCCTGCCTATCAGGTGAGTAGATACAGCAAATTTATCCTTCATCTTTATGTAGTTATGCCAGTAGCTTTTATTGGAAGCTTGTATCCTCTGGGAATCTGGACAGCTTAGTGTCAATAACCAGAGAGGGTTGAGCTGAGGGACTGTTTTTCAACACAGAAGAGAAACAAAGAGCGATAATCATCCTCTATCAGCCAAACTCTCTGGTGGTGCCAATAGTAGCCACGGTCTCACATCTGAACAGAGGTTCAGGTTACTCAAATTCAATTTTGGTTATGACTGACATACCCTCCAACAGATCATGCAGCATGTAATACTGAGAAACTCTGCCTTGGTTCCCTTCCTGTACGATGGTGTTCCTCTCTTAGACTGTGAAGTAGGTTAGGGATTCCTTTGCCATTCAGGAACTGCTTCTACTTATGATGGCACTCCAGTCTCAGTTGGACTCCAAAATTTTCTCTTCCTTTTTCTCTTATCTAGCACTTTCATGACAATGGATGTGAAGAGGAAAGCAGGAAGGAGTAGGGTTTCTTCTCCTCACGCATCTCCTTGCCTTTGTTCGTGTGTGTATTTGTGTGTATAACATAAATAATGATGGTATTGAGAAGTAATCTCCAGAGATGTTTGGCTTAACATCTCTCAACAGAGTATAAAAAGAGATTCTACTCTGTAGAGTGCAGAAATTCCCATTAAATGGGGAAAAAATATTAACAAATCAACTCATTTTCTGTGAAGAGAATCCTACTTCTTTGTACTCACACAAAACCAGAACAGTGCTGTCACCTTATCTTTCACCTGATGATTTCAAAGGATTTGAAAGATTTCAATCAATGGAACATCACTGTGTCCTGGGAGGTAGGCAAGTCTGGGGGTGGGGGGATTATCCCAGTCTCTCCCCCATAACCTTGTCCTGTGGGGCTGTCTCACCTCTTCTCGTTGGCAGAAGGAACAACCCTTTATAAAGTAAACACAACACCTTCTCTATTGTTCTCCTTTGCTTCTGCACGAAGCCCAGATCTGAAGAGAGCAAGACAAGGGACAGAGGCAGCCATGCAACACTAAAGGCAGCTGTAAGAGGTTAAAGTGTTGGTAAGAAGGCTGGAAGAAGGAGCTAAGACCTTGAGATAAAATGGCTGCACCATGAGGCTAGCAAACGCTCCCTCTGTCTGTTCTCCTGTGAAACTAGAGGAAAAGCTCAAAATGGGCTTCTATGGAGGCAAGCAGGCTATGAATGAGCAGAGAAATATCCTGCTGCAGTTCTAGAGGTAGATATTTAACATACATAAACACAGAAGAGGTCTGTGATTTCCTAAGGTAACACAGGAAGAGAGGAAAACGCAACCCAAGAATCTTGACTCTTATGATACTGCTATGTGTGAGTAGTCATCCTCTCCTCTGCCAAAACAAACGGAGTGCTCTGACCTCTTAAATACATTCTGCTAGAAAGATAATATTTTCCACAGATAAGACTGCCATATGCATTATATATGAAGCTAGAACCCTCAATAGTCTATTCATGCTTTCCTTCCTCTTCTCGATGTGAGACAACTCTAAGAAAACAGTCTTGATGTAAATGAAAATGGAAGGAGATATAAGGAGAAGAACCACACAATACAGGCACAGAGGTGTTGGTTCAGGGAAAGGTTTTACCCCCAAGAAGCAGCTGGTGCTTCACATTCCATCAGAAATACACTCCCACTTAGAGGCTTTTCAGTTAAAATCTTTGGGTTGTGAGAAAGCTCCCTGCTGTTATCTTGTTTTGCCAAATACCTGGGCTCTGGTGGAAGGAAAGATCCACATTGATGGGGATGGAATGCAAGTATGGACTGAATGGGAATGTTTTGTATAAGGAAAATAAGTATAAACAGTCTCAGAGGGGAAATGGAGATAAGGGAATACATATTTTATGGAGGCTGAGCAGGTGAGCTTAGCTAAATTCAGGAGAGGGGCTTTGCTCCTTCCTGTCTCATGTTCATCACCTGCATCTGGGATGCCAAGGGGAGGAGGATATGGCCATAACTTTCTCTGGAAATTCACTGGAATGACCATTTCTGCAAACTCAGGGGGGATTTTCACTTCCTAACAGATGTTTGGGTATCAGACACATGTATAAACCTAGTATAAAAAATATCATAGCTGACCTAACAAACCTAAGGAACCCTGCCAGATCTGGTGGGCTCTGGGGTCTCTATTGCCCTCAATACCCTTATTAATGGGGACTGCAGACAACAGGAACACCCTTAAATTTTCAGTGATATAGTGGAATTTTTAAGTGATGCTCCCTGAAGCAGATTAGACAAATATTTTCTGTTACATTTTCTTCTCAAGCTGTCAAAACTTGATTTATTTTCCCATTAGGGAAATAGAGTCCCTAACTCTTAGTTAGGGACTAAGAGTTGAAAGCAAATAAAGAGGGATTTTGGAACTTCAATACAAAATTGTAATCCCAGTAAATCCCACTTATCTGACCTTCAACACTATGACACATAGGTCAGAGCTGTAGGGGCATGTGTTACAAGATCTTTCTTTAGCACAAAGACTAATGAATATGGGGTGGCTCAGATCCATGCTGTATGCATCTCAGCCTTCAAAATAGGCTACTTGCACCTAAATTGCAGCTTGGGACAGGTCTCTGGTAATTGTTGGGGAAAATGCTGTCTGGTCCCAGGCCCAAGCAGTGACTTTCTAACAGTGTAGTAGGGTGCACTACACTCCTGAGAGGTTTGTAGGACTAAACCCATAGCTAAGCTCAACCAAAATATAGGTTTGGGATTCAGTCTGGGATGGAGATGTTAACATTTAAATGCTTTGATGTAGGTAACTGGATACTGAGGATATAAATGCTGATAACTGGATAACTGAATGGAGTCTGGAGAGCAATTCAATTAACTAAATCCTGGTGTCTCTTTTAGGAGGAAGTAATTGAGCACTATAAGGGTCTGGTTCTGTTGCCCAAGTTGTCCCACTTGGATTTGTCTCAAGGCACCCCACCTCCTCTCCAGCTGTCACTGTAGAGAGGCACTTGCCTTCTATGTTCTTCTTACACCTGTAGAAAATGTTGTGCTCTGAAGCCCTAGGTCAGTCTTCATATTTGCCCTGGCTTGAAGTAAGTATGGAATGATGGTAGCAAGTGTAGAGAAGCTGAGAAATAGAGAAGCTGTGAAGGTGTAAAATGAAAGAATTCATCTCTAGTGTGACTTAGTTTGCTGACTACTCATTTGTGCATTATGGCATCCTATGGGATTCCTACTCTTACAGTGGCACTGGAGCAAGGATATTGTTTGTGTCCTTACTCAAGCTCTGATGGGACACCCAGAGCTGGAAGCAAGGAGGACAGTTTCAGCAACTCTTTGGAGCTCTAGGTATATTTTAGTCAAAGACTGTTTAAATAAAATATTCTAATTTCAGGAATGTTTTGACAATACCAGTTTTTGATGTGTACCAGTGCCTGCTTCTGGATACCTGCTTCTCTACTGCACCCCAGCATCTCTTTACAGCCTGAGGTAAAGTCCATAAATGAGTTTCTCAGGTCAGGAGAAAAGTAGAAAAGGTACTGAAGTTAATTTAATACCTCAGCTTACTCTGGCTCAGAGGAAGCAAGGAGACAGCAACTACAGTAGAGTAAATGAAAACTGGCTCAATCTGATAGCTTCTCCCTATGCTTTGCCCTTCCCATCAGGAGTTGCAATGCTGCACTGCCAGCAGCAGATATTGTTGTATGAGACTACAAGCAGTGGAGCATCCTCCAGAGATCTGAAATACACTGCCCAAGTACACCACCAGCATGATCCAGGGCTGTCCAGAGAAAAGTAAGAGATTCTCTGCTAGTTGGTTTAGTGTCAGTACAGCCAGTAAATTAATAGGATTTACATGGAATTTTTTGCAATGTATTTGCTCATTTTGTAGTAAAACAGGCATTATTTGAAATGGTTGGTGGAGTTTTTAAGTTCATGCAAAGGAAGAATCAATTTCTGCTGTTTATCTATAATGCCTCCTATGGGATTTGGGTGAAGAGATTTCCCAGGCTCTGTATGTTTAAAGGTTTAGGAAAAAGTGCCTTGATGTTAAACCTGACACAGATGCTCCCTGTTGGGTTCTTCTGTTGCTTGTGATATGTTCTGTCACAGTCTTGAATTCCTCTGCTAGAGAAGCACATGGGTTAACATTTATACTTCAAGCTGATGGAAAAAATAAGGGGAGGTATTGTTCCTTCTTTATTTTTCACTTTTGTTGTGTGTGTACATGTATGTGTAGAAACTGAGGCAAAGGGTTTCATTCAGAATTACACATAACTCAGGGACTGGAAATTTTACCTGATTATAAATCAATTTAATTTCTTCAGGTTGGTTTTATTTTTGGTGGGAGTTGGGCAGAAAAGTCATAGAAATGATATCAAAATTCTTTATCTGAAGTGTTTCAGTGCAGTTCATATGTGGCCAGGTAGTGACTGTCTCTTCTCTCATTGCTAGTGCAGTGACTGTCAGTAACACAGGTTAAAGGGGGCATCCTACAAGTAGCAGAACCAGGGGTAACAAAGACCATTGCTAGGAAATACAAACCTCCAAACAAACCTACCCTGTACCTCATACAACAGATGATTCCCAACTTCCTTCCCTCTTCAAACATAAACCATACACTCATCCTTAGTACAAGTAATAGTGGGGCTATGCCCTGAAGGTCAACAGACCTGGGCTAGCTCAGGGAAAGAGATCAGACAACATTAGAAGCAAAAAAGTTGGCTTTACTTGCAACAGTGCTTTACTACTTGACAAACGCAGCCCTGATCTTGCAGGGAGACCCTTGCAGGCAGATTGCAAAATTCAAGGCCTAAATTAATATTTCAAATGAGCCAGACCCTTTCATTTTTAATCAGAACCTCATTTTAATTAACTTATTTTGCCAAGAATAAACAATTCTGGAACAGTATTGTAACTTCCCTCCCTCCACACATACTTCAAAACTGTCAAGGTACACAGGGAAAATATTCATTAGACATTTCAGGAAGTTACCATATAGCTTTTACCCCATGGCCTTCTTCCAATTTCTTCCTTCTCTTTCCTCTGGTGTTTGAAAATGTTTAAATCCCAGTGACAGTCAGTTCCAGGTGTTCATTTCTGACAGGAGTGACAGCTTTGAACTCTGCAGAGGAAATCAAACCAGAGAGGGAAAGATGGAAAAAAAAAAAAAGAAGAGGAGAAAGAAAACCTTTTGCTTAGATTAGGTCAGGAACCTCTTGGCACTGTCCACATTCTTCTCCAGCACCTTGGCTTCTTGCTTCATGTCTGAAAGGGAACAGAAAGAGCAGATAACCAACCAACCAACCCCTGTGCACTTTCACAATTTCTGTATAAAATTTCACTTAATGCAATTGTGGCGCCAGGGCTGGGCGTATGATGGTACCATTCAGAATATGTTTATATAACATGACTGCATGCCACTGTGATCCTTTAAATTCTTTTCTAAGAGCTTTACTCACTCCAGGTTCACTCATCCAAAACCCTTTATAATCTCAAATATCTCTGTTACTTTCTCCTTTGAGCAGCAGGGCTGGAGACAGGGGGGAAGGGGAAGGGCAGAGAGAAGAGGGGAAATATGTAACTGATGTGGACATTGGGAAGAGGTTGCTCTTTTTCTCCGGTCATGGAACATAAAGAACTTTTATGCTCTAATGTAAATTCACTAGGATACAACTGCCTTTGTGGTGGCTTCTGTAGCTCTTCAAGCTCACCTTTGTGCCTCTGTCTGTGTTTGGGAGAAACACTCTGGAATCATATTGTCACATATTTTTCTTTCAAACCCTTCCTGATAACGTCCTGTTTTGATTCAATGAGAATACAAACACCCCTGGTGACAGGGAGGCTGCTGGTCTGCTGAATTCCCAATGTGTCAGACAGAGTGACATGACATCATTGCTGCTTTATTTTCCCTTTCTTTCTCCTTTCTTATTCTGTTCTTTGTCCATCTGGCACCCCACAAGGCATTTTTTGGTGATATCAGAGGGGCTAGAACAGTGTATTACAGCTTGGACAGTAAATAAAGACATGTCAAGTAGACTTTTCTTGGGGAAAACAGTTCCTTATAAAGCAAACTTTTTTTAATATGCATGCTCTTCCAAGCCTGTTAATAGGATGTTTAAATGCATATTCCAGCTTTTGACTCAGCTTGCATAATTTCTTCACAGTTTGCTTTAAAACAATATTATTGCCAGACGTGAAAATAAGTGTGTCTGCTTCCAGCAAGAACAATGACAGTCTTTCATTTGGATGGTACATTGCTCAGTCATTTTAACCTAGGCTTGGGGATTAAAGCTTGCAGTTTCTCATCATATGTCAAAAAGTACATTAGGCAAGTGAAGGATATTGCACTGTGGGGTATGTTACTTATTTGTATAAACAGTTCTTATAGCAACAGCAGAGCTATATAAATAGAAGTTTTGTAGGGAATGTTGCTGTTGTACATTTTCCAAAAATTCATTTCTGAATGAGAAAATACTTCCAACAGGTAGGTAAGAATGTGCTTTTGTGTAAGCATGGCAAAGAAAAATAGTAAACTCCATCAGGATGTAAAGTATTGTTCTTTCAGAGTGGTGCTGGTTACTGGAAACATTCCAGGTCAGGTTGTCTGGGGCTTTGAGCAACCTGATCTAGTTGAAGATGTCCCTGCTCACTGCAGGGGGGTTGGACTAGGTGACCTTAAAAGGTTCCTTCCAACCCAAAACATTCTATGATTTCTATGGAGTTCCTGGCTAAGGGAAAAGGCAAGGAGCCCAACCCAGCTACCCACTTTGCCAACCTCTCCCTGTGTTAGTGCAGCCTGCTGGGAATCTGTATACCCACCAAAACAATCTGGCTTTGCCTGAGGACTGCAAAATGCAAGTATCAAGGGCAAGAGGGTTCCACTGGCAAAAGGAAGAGGAGCATGAGTGTTGATTACTAGTGGGCCAAGATTTTTTGCTTTATGCAATGCAGAGATCCCATGGTATGACCCATAGCATATTTGACCTCACTGTGCTTGTGAGCACACAAAGCCTTTAGCAGCCAGATCACAACAGTATTTTCAGGGCAAATAACTGAGGAAGCTACATGTGTCAGGAAGACATCAACATTTGAAGATCATTTTTCCTTTTCTGCTAGCAGGCAAAAAGCTCCAGGCATTATCTTTTGCTCAGTCTATCCTAAGGGAGATGTTAATGGTGTCTTTCCTCACTCCCCTCTCAGCTCTATGGTCACAGGTCACCATGTGCTGGTCCACCACATACTTCACCTTAAAGTCATGTTTTGTGTGAATTTATGACACAATAGCTCTTTTCTTTCTGCTGATAGACACTTAGTTCACATGGAGGCATTGATGCCTCCCATGGAGGCAACACACAGAGGTCTTTCTGGTAGGAGGACAGTTACTATCCACTGCCTACAGAAAATGTAGCATGTTCAACCCCCTTAAGATCTGCAATATCTCTAGATAAAAAGCATTGTATAGAGCTATGTAACTGCTACTAGATATTACAGAAGAAACCTGGCTTTATGTTTGTCACTAATATTAATTAGGACTTTGTGAAGAAAATTAAACTTTTACTCAGAGAGAATAAATTTCCATATGTTTTTGACTCATAATTGGCAATATGCAAACTGTCAATATGCACTCTGAAATGTTGAAAAGGAGAAAAACCCTCCACCTTCCTGCTGTTCTAGCTCAATATGACTTTTTTACTTCAAGTTTTTACTAATAAAAATTATTTAAAAAAATATGGGCAGATTCTATTTGGAAAGCAGTGAATTAACCAGAATGTATTTATTATTTGTTGCTTAGTTTATTTGTTGTTTTGGAGTGGAGCAGGTTTCCTGGATCTCAAAAACCATCGTGGGATATGGGAATATCATTTACACAACTCAATTTACCATGAGTTGTGGCATATTGGAATTGACTGGATATTCTCCTTTGAATATCTGATTATCTGGATGTGCTGTGAACACACTGAAAATAATATGAACTTTAAAGACATGCCTTAATTCTTATCATAGTTGTGCAGGGAAAGAAAATTTATTTCCATGCTGTTTTCTTCATGGACTTTTTACCAGCAAGTAAACACATCCAGTGATCATTCTGTGGATGTGTATGTTTTAATAGGCTTTTTAATAAAGTAATGTAGAATATGTTTACTGCCATTCATTAA
The DNA here is from genome assembly GCA_013399015.1 of Galbula dea. Taxonomy (NCBI): domain Eukaryota; kingdom Metazoa; phylum Chordata; class Aves; order Piciformes; family Galbulidae; genus Galbula; species Galbula dea. Next base: position 7,877,668 of record VWZX01003204.1, on the reverse strand, counting down.
GAGTTTGATATCAAAATGTCTTACAACCTGTCTAAATTCATAACTGCAGACTTGTGAATATTTTAGCTTTGCCTACAACCACCTTGGAGGTTTATCACATTATGCATAGAAAAATATTGTGGGAAAGCACAATAAATATAATCTCAGCAGCTATTCCCTTCAAAGACTTTCAGTTTTATGCATCTTGAATTCTAAATAGGTTTATCCCAATTATACACGATGATGAAGCAGTAACACGGAGTAGATGTGGTATTTAAGAGACTCACACCAGCAATATGCTCTTGTAAATATATTTTGCTTCAGACCAAGAAATCAGTATTGTGAAATCCTCCCAAAAGCTTGCCACTGCACTTTCTCAACTCAAAACTTGTGAGCATTCTTGCTTTTTGATGGATGGTTTCTTACAAACTCTGGCCAAAGCAACAGCCACTCAAAGATTCTTGCTTGTGCCCAGTTATTCCTTATTGTAGTGGCTCTGGAGGTGTGTACAAAACTCAGGACCCAGTGTGACAACATCCTGTACCCAAATAAAATCTTCAGTCTTGGAAATCACAGACAATGGGACTGGAGGAGGTGTTGAGAGGGTCATCCAGTGCAAACCATCCTTCCTTGTCCTGCTGATAAGTGCAGAGGAGAATAGATTTCATTTTCCTTCTCCATTTTTTACATAGTAGTTGAGTGATAGCATATTTCTTCCCTTCTCAACCTTCAGTAAGCCTCAGTTTTGCTGTCTTTTCTCCAGCAAGATCCCATCTTTGTTATTGTTCCCCTGGATGCCTGTCTGTCTCACCTCTTTTTTAAACCATTTTCCTCAATTCTGAAAACTGTGTTTCAAAAGAATCCAGACTGTTTCACAGGTCTTCTATAAACATACAGTGCAAATACAGACAGAAAAAGCAGGAAGCATATTATGCTTAAATTTATACATCTGGAAGGGACATAGAGAGAAATTAAGGTCTTGATCCTGCTGATGTAGTTACTCTCCATTAAGTTGTTTAACTGGGACGACCAATATGATCTTCTCTTTGGTTAGCTCCAGGCGTGCACCTAAGTATTGTTGCAAGTTTGAAAAGCAAAAGACTTTCCCAGCCTCAAGCCAAAGTAAAGCTGTGAACAGAATCCAGCACTACTTAGCTCAATGCCTTAACCACAAAACCACAGTTGTTTTTTTTTGTTTTGTTTTCCAGTGAAAGAAAAGCTCTAGGCCTTTCAGAAACAGCAAATAGTACCCACCTGTTCATTACAGCTAGTTTTATCATAGGGATTTCATGGTTTGGTTTCACTGTTCTCAAAGGTGGAATAACAGAAACTAGCTCCCCAAAGTCTGCCATAATTTTGGAAGTTTTATTCTGTTAGCATCTCCCTTTGTGACTTGGCCTAAGGATCTCAAAGTCTATGTTTACAAGCACTTCAAAGGGTTAAATGTTTTTGAGGATATTGTCTGTTGGTAAAATTTTCAGTTGACACCTCACTAGCCATGGTGAAGCAGCCAACCCACACAGTGCAAGCCCTACACTGTTACCTGACTGTCCTAATTTGTCCAGATTTCCTTAAAAAAAATATAATCTCTTTTCCTTTCACCAGACTTGGAAATCATTAGTCTAGACCTGTGAGAGCACATGGCTTTCCGTGACACCAAGTTCTTAGAGAAATTTTGATGATGAAAAACATATATGGCCCTAGCTAAATATCTGTTTAGTTAAGTATAGACAAAACAAGACACAATGTGCCAGAATTCAGAGTAACAACTGTGTGTTGTTCACACTTGAAATGTGATCAAAATTTTGTATAAAAATTTCAGCCCAAAGGTCTGATTTGTTTTTTATTCACCCATTTTCAACTGGTTTGCCCCTATATTACACCCTAGGATCTTCACTTGACAGGTTCTATCTCCTTTTGTGCTTATTAGCACATCTAATGTTTGTATTCTTAACATCAAATAAACAATAATGAAAATTCATTGCACATCTGAGAATGTGTTTCCCATTCAGGAAAATACATGGAAATGCCTTTAAGCCTATCCATATTAAGGACAGCATGTAAGTAAATAACTTTAATCTTGTACTAAGTATGTGCTTAAATGGTAGCCTATATTTTTCACATTGCTTTATAAGCTCATCAGAACTTCTCTAAGCTTCACTTATTGGCATAGGAAGGATCTTATTGTTACAAGCCCCATGTAGGAGGTCTAATAAAATTTCCTAATCTGATGAACCACATAAAAAGAACCAGAACAAATATAATTTTATATCTCTACTGGGGGGGAAAAACAGATGATGTGGCTTGAAGTTTGCTCCCCTATCTTTTATTAGGCTGTAACTTATACGAATTATATCAAGCACTGCTATGGAATGAAGCTGGATTTATTTGTAGGCACAGATCTTCTTAAAAAGATGTAATTTTTTAAAATCCTGTAGGAAATAGAAGCTGTACATAAAATTACACAAGATTTAGAAGAAAAGCAAGTAAAATACATATTATGCTATTATAATGTTTTAAAATATCTGTTTATCATGTGTGGCCATTTCTGTTTCTGAAAGCACATTGTTTCAGGTATTTCAATTAAAAATAGAAATCTGCATACAGTTTAATAGCAATATCCTCATAATGAGACAATATGAGATCAAGCAGTATGTAGAAGAATAAAAAATTCTAAACAAGAAGGAAAAAGTAGACTTTGGAGACAATCCAAGCTTTATGTTACAGGTGCCGGATGTTCTCTCACTGGTGACTGGGTAGGATGACGTTTGCCTAGTGGTAACCACTCATCTCTGATTAATCTTGCTAAAGTTTAAGTATCTAGGTATCTAAAAATGAGGTGTCTAGTCATGGCTAGTTATCTGTGTCCCAACAGAGACAGGCACCTCTGAAAGGTGGTTCAGTCTACCTATCACAGGACATTTATCCTGGGATAGAATGAGTCTCTCTCTCTGATAGTGCCTAGCTGTGTCTGTTCATTACAGAGCAATCCTAGGTGGTTAGCTTAGGTTAGATGCCTCATCTTTCTTATAGGTCCCCTTTAAGTATTGAAAGGATGCAATAAGGTCTCCCTGAAGCCTTCTCTGGGCTGAACAATCTCAACTCTTTCAGCCTTTCTTCATAGAGAAGGTGTTCCAGCCCTCTGATCATTTTTGCAGCTTTCCTCTGGACTTGATACAACAGGTCCATGCCCCTCTTTATTTCTGCTCATTGTTCAAATTAAAAGTAATAGTCTTCTGGATTGTTACAAAATCCAATCTTCTGCTAAACTTCCCAGTAGCCTCAGGTGAAAAATTTGACAGTTCTCAAAGTGTAACACAGATTTTGTTTGTTTGTTTTTTCTAAGCCATGCTTGTTAGTCTAATAAAAACTGTATCTTCCTCTGAAGAGTTTATCTTTCTGTATAAAACTGCAGACATGCTAGAGAGGTCTGTCTGAAAGCAATTTGCCTTTGTAGTGGCTTGTAACGAATGAATTGCTAAGTTCTCAGCTGAGTAGTCTTTGGATATTGACTCTGGAACAGACATTGCTTCCCTTTCTGCAGAATGAACTTAGTAGCTGACAGAGAGTTCTAATCTTGGACATGACTGTTAAAGAGCACAGTTAAATATTCTGTTGAAGAGAGTTTGTGTGTGTGAGCATGTGTCTTTTACTCATAAGGAGATTAAGTTATACAGTTAAACAACCTCTTACTGCAACTTCTTTGGGGCAGGGATAGTCTTTCTGCTCCAGGTTTAATGGCTTAGAGCAATAAGCTTGTGGCTCTTAGCAGCTGTTGAAACACAAAAGGTAAATAATGGTATTTAGAGCTCTACTTGGTAATTGTTTATTTGGGTGACTCCCATGTTCTTCAATGTTACTGCAGGCCATATTATCCTAACCTAGGTACATACTGTAGAAAAAAAACCCAGACAGTGTTATTTCTCCTTGCTTTCTGTGGACCAAAAGAAAAGGAAAAAAAGAACATAATCAATTTACAGGACTATTATTCTGGCCTTTCTTTGATCACTGACTTCACTTAATTTAAAATTAAAGAAAGATCAGAAAGAATAAATGCATATTAAATTAATAGCACCTATTCAAAAGGCTTGCATATTGCAGATAACAAAGTAATGTTCAGAGAAAAGATAGAGATAGAAAATAGGATGGAATTTCCCCTACTTGTTATGGTTTTCAGATGTCCATATTCATGCTCACTTAATCACTACCATAATCTGTAGACAAAAATGGCCATGACAATCTGTATCTCACCATACACACATACACATGTATATAAGTTAGAAAGGAAACACAAGACCTAGTTCTTTTCTCTCTTATCTAGGCATTACGAATTCAGGACCATTTATCCATGATGTGGATGACCCAAATGTCAATCTTCTTTTATGCATGAGGTCTTCAAGCTTCCATCATCTTTTGTTCACAGGCATTGTCTAACCACCAGTAGCAAGTTGTATCAGAACTGAAGTAAAGCCATGTGGGGTTTTTTTGCTGTAGAGGCCAGAGTTCAAGGTTCTTGCCATGGGATCCTATAATTTTATATATCTTTGGCCTGACTGTCATGATGTTCAGACAAAAGGAAAGAGTCTTGAGTTTTGGCCCCCACATCAGCCTTATTTATCTTTTCAAAAGTTATGGGGTAAGCTGTGGGATGAGCAAGCTCTGAGGTGTTAGAATCCTCTTTCCCCTCTTTTGTTTTTTTGGACTTCTGTAACTACTGGGTCCCAGAGTGTCACTGAAGCTTTCTTTGTTATGATCCTTGAATAGACCTGTGTAATAAGTAGACAGTCAGACTGATAGCATTCTCATGGTCTTTTTCCATGGATTAATTTTATATGTGTTCCTTTTGTCCCAGGAAATAAAGTCATGCAATACCAGAAGAAAAACAAGTTCTACCTCTTTCTGTTTTATTGGGTATTTTTATAGGGTATTTTATGTGTTTTGTAAAGAGATGTGGCATCTTGATCCCCTTGTAAATGGTCACCTCTCTTAGATCAGTCCAAGTTTCTCATCTGTCTGGATATGAGCTCCAGCACCAGCTTTCCTAGTGAAGGATTAAGCTCAGAAAATTCAGGAAAGTTATGGCATTGGCTGCATCAGGGAAGCCATCCTTCTATCACATCTCCTTTGAGTATGAAGCCCCAGGAGATGTCACACACTTAGTGGCTTCAAAGCACTACAGTCTCTTCTGTTGTGACCCTTCTTGCCCCTGACTGACCCAATGGCTACTGAAGGATGAGGCAGTTGCAGAGTAGTCTGGGGGCTAGGGTGAGAAAAAATTTTTGCACAGGATTGAAAACCAACAGAGACAGGAGGTGAACTTGATGTCAGTGGTGTGACCAATTCATCATGCAACCTGGCATGCCTGGGCATCCCTGTAGATTAAATTCACACTTGGGATTCAAAGAGACTTGAGATATATTGGTATTCCCAGCCCAAAAACACACATGAAAAAAAATCCTACTTTTACTTCCTTAAAGCACTGACATTTTGAGGTGTGATGTTAGAGATCTCAGTGGAGGCTTTGCTCTCGAAATAGAGAAGACCAGGATCAGACTGTTGTTGTTTTGCCAAGAGAGGTTTTGAAGGGGAGCATTTCTCAAAGGTAGATGGGAGGTTCTGCACAGTTTCCTTCAGCATAAGCCCCCTTGATTAAGCTCTCTTCATTTTCAAATTGCTTAATTATCATTCCTCTTGCTTTCAAATCCAAATGTGCAACAGCTTATCTCCTTCCTATAAGCAGGCTGCTAAAGAAGGTGATAGCACCAGGAAATTAAAAAATAAAATAATGATAATGTCACAAGAAGAGAATGAAAATTGACTTTTAACTAATGTTATGTATTAATTACATTTACCCTTATTTAATGTCCTCATTCTATTATACAGAGCAGTGCTCAGTAACCCTGGTCCTGTGCATGGTGTCAGTTAAAGGTACCCCTCTACACTCTGCTGGCTTAATGAAGCAAATTTTATTTATACTCTTTTTTTTTGGTGATATTTCTTTTCCTTGAAAAGAATTTATGTTTTTTCAGTTTTAGGCAGACATAATTTTCAAATCAATCCAGAATATGCACATTGCAAGAGTGGGAAGCCAGTAGGAAACCAAAGGGTGATTGATTCCAGTTACCCTGATTTAAAAACATATTGAGAAAGGAATTTGTTCCAAATTCTGTTAAAAGTTTTTCAGTATGTGCTGAGACATTTTTACATTGATTTTTTTTTTAACACTTTGAAGTGTCTGGTAGAATAGAATTAATTTTTTGGCAAGAACATTTTTTTTTTCAGTAAAAAAAAAAGCAGTCAATTGTACCAAAATGTTTAATGGTGCCACCTACAGTTTGCCAGATTCTTAATCCAATTAAAACTACTATTCTGTAGGTACCCTCACTAACAAGAAGCTCTGTACCTAAACTTTTGATGAAGAATATATGGTACATAGAATGGTTGAGGTTTTTCCACTGCTTTCACAAACATTTGTATGATGAGGATTCACCATACTCTGTGAACACAGATCTGATCTACCTCAGTAAGATCAGTTCAATCTTGTTCAGTTCAACAACTTAAGCAATTTTGCCACTTACTTGATAAAAACCCTTTCTTTCTTAGATTTTCTTCCCTAGTGAAAATACACTGTAAAGTTCAGAAAAAAGTTGATCAGCTTTTCTGTTACAGTATTATCCAGGATTGAATTTTTGCTAGAGAATAAATGGTTCAAAAAGTAAATAGCTAAGGGATACAGTCCCAGTCTGAACTGTTCTGGCCTTTGGGAAGGTTGATTTTGGTCACTAAATTCACATTTTAAAACACTTAAAAAAGAATTATTCCTCCAACCTCTAGGACTTGGACCTACCAGCAAAGAGACTCTTTTTCAAGGTGGTCAGGAAGATTTGTGTTGCAAGAGCTCTAGAGATGAAACTCTGGCCTGTTGCTGGCAGGAACATCACTCATCAGTGCTAGCCTCCTGAGCATGCTGCACTTTGGGTGGATACTGAGAAGCCACAAGTCCAGTGCAAACCTATATCCTGCTTGGGCTAGCCTTAAAAATCAACTGTTGGCAAAGTTTCTCTGTCTGTGACCTCCTAATACTGTAATTGCAAAGTCACAATGGATGTAATTACCCTATAAAACTTCCACATACCATGGAAGAACATAATCACTCAGAATAAGATTGACAAGGTATACTTTGTACATTATGGTTTAGATGGTTGGTTGTTTGGGGGGTTTTTTGTTGGGTATTTTTTTTGTGTATGTGTGTTTAGGTTTTTTGGCTGGTTGGTTGGTTTTGGGGTTTTTTTTGTTTGGTTTGTTTTGGGGTTTGTTTCTGCTTTTTTTCCCTTGGGACAGTAAGGCTCCACTGAGGGTGTGTTGTGGCAGGAGGACTGGGTATTTTTTTTTCTTCCTGGAATGATGAAGTGCAAACACTTCTCTCTTTCAGTCCTGGAGGTTACAGGTGTGCCACCTTGTTATCCATACCACTCTGCAGCATTCTTCTCAGCTATCATCATGCCTGTAAAATAAACTAGGCTCTTGCTCATGCCTGAGTATACACACTGTTAAAAATTTACTGTCACCTTCTGATTTATGAACTTGCTTTGCAAAGTTTTGAGTTTTGAGTAGTTTCAGCTCTCTTCTTCCACACCACCATAACATGATGCATGTTGTTTCAAGGAGATGCTGGGATCATATGTCCAAGGACTGGAGATTAGGGCAGAAGTTCACCTTTAAGAAGTTCAGTGAGTGATGAAACTAAATTGGCTCAGGGGTTCAGGCTGAGGCAAAGCATTTAAGTCTCAGGAGATTTTTGAAACAGCCAAAGCTTCTGCTTATTCAAAGAATCCCAGAATCATTAAGGCTGGAGGAGACCTTTAAGATCAACAAGTCCAACTCTCAACTGTCACTACCATGCCACTAAACCATGTTCCTAAGTACCATGTCTAGATGTTTTTTAAACCCTACCAGGGATGGTGACCCCACCACTGCTGTGGGCAGACTGTTCTAATGCCTAACAACTCTTTCAGTGAAGAAATTTTTCCTAAAATCCAATCTAAACCTCCCCTGGTACAAAGACAATCTCACCATCTTTTGAGAACTACTCTATTTAAAAAGAAAATATATTTCTGTATCCAGCTGCAGGAGGAAAGGGCAGAATTTGCAGTAAATTGTGAAAATTTAGAGAGATTAGCTATATTAAAATCTTTGCCCACAGTTTGCTTCATATAATTCTTATTTTATTTTATTTTTTTGTGGACAGGTTTATGTCTTGTTAATGCTGAAGCACAGATTTCTTTTGAAATGTATGGGAGATCTACCAGAGGCAAACTCTGGCTTATAAAGGATGTGTGACAAATAGTCTATAACAAACTTACAAAGTGTGGGAGAAGCTCCTGTTGATCTTTTGGCAGATCAGATCAGTCACTGTCAAAACCAACATTTTGATGACACATAGAAATCAGGCCTCCTGACTCAAGGATTCTTAACTTCCTCATGATGCAGATAAAGTCTTCATACAATGGGAATGTCAGAAGTATTTAAATATCCAAAAGTTAGTCTGTGTACTTGTTTTCAATCCCATCAGGCTCACAGTGGGAAGGAAGAGGTACTCTCAGAGGGGAAATTATCTGGCCCATCTTAGATGGCTGTTTTTTAATGAGCTGAATCACCCTCTGCACATGCTTCTCTCTCCCCCAGTTGGTACTGAAGAGACCTCATAATGATCAGCTCAGATTTATATACTTAACTTTTGCATGCCTATCTCTGCACACCCCTCCAGAGTCACTGGTTCCCCTAGAGTGACAAAAGGTGCCTTGGAGGAGAGTGATTTTGTGTATTTGTATATTGCATTTTCTCGTGGACTGGTGATGGGTGATGAGGAAAAAGGATTAGCTAGCCAGCTGATCACTGTGCTACCAATGCTTTTGGAATATGAGAGCAATTCCTTTGTCTTTCAACTTTTCTACACAACTTCACACTAGCCATGATTTGTTCACTTGTTTCAAGGAGCATAGCATGAAATGCTGAAGACTTAGCCAGTGTGGGCCAGGTCATCTTCCAGCTTCCACTGTCTAGAGGAGGATTACAGGAAGATGAGCCCAGGTTCTTGCCAAATTTGTGCTAAAGAAGGGCAAAAGGCAATACTGACATTGCAGGAAAGGACATTCAACATTGGGCCAATGTTTACTGTAGAAGCAGTTAAGAAGTGGAACAGTTTGCCTGGAGGGCCTGAGGGATCTCCATTCTTAGAGATTTAAAAAACTTTAATGAGCAAGGCTCTGACTGACCTGGTCTACCTTGAAAGCAAGAGACTGGAGATCTCCTCAACCTGATGCTGAGATTCTGTGATTTTAGGTTGAGAAGTGTAAGAGAGATGATAGCATCCATGTAATACAGTATCTCCTTCTTAGAACTCTGATATGAGGAACAAAAACAATGTCCAGTACTGCTAGAGAAGGCATAAAGTATTGTCAGATCCATATGGTAAAGAGAGAGATAAAACTGTGTAAGCCATATCCACATCTCTTACTGCCGTGTCCACATCTCTTACTGCAGGCTCAAAGGCAAGAGCTACTGGCTGGTTCGTGAAACTCTCCTTGATCTTTGCTAGATCCACATTTGAGTCAGCTCTGCAGAAAGATTTACAAATGTGACCTTTTAAGACTGATTTTGGAAGGCTATAAGGGCTCTGTGAGCTGTCTCAGTGTATCTGGGAGATGCTCACTGTAACCTGTGAACTCTTTGGCAATTTTCAGCTCATTGGACAAACTTTGAGAACGTGTTGAACTCGCAAAGAAAATGAATTCCTAGGCATATTTTTTCCCCTGAAGACAGATAGCTAAATAGATAAAACAGGAGCTAAATAATTCATCTATTTGAGGAGTTCTGCAAATAAGAATCCACTTTTTATCTGTTTGTATATCTATGTATCTGCCTATCGCATACTTGTGTACTCCCTTTATTGTGAATAAGCTAATGCACAGCACATACCTGGCAGAGCAATTCATGCATTTCACCTGATTCCCTTCTCTGATTGCATTCCACATTTAAGGATTAGGATCTTAAATGCATATATAGGAAAGTGTGAGTCAATGACTATGTTAAAACCATAGTTACAGAAATGATAAAAAGAGTTCTCTTTCTATCAAACACTTACACCTCCTAGCTGTGGTGTACATATTTTCATATCTGAATCAGTTTCAGTAAAGTGTTTCAGCTTCAGATTTGTTGCTCTTGAACAGTGACTGTATCAAAATTAATTTTACTTCACATTCCTGGGCTTTGGTTTGTTTTGGTTTGTTTTCTGGGACCCTGACTGAGTTATAACTCTTCTATGTTAACTGGTATGGAAAACTTACAAACATTATATTAATTTATTATCTTAATGTATAGCTATAAAGACAATAATACTATAACTTTAATAAAACAAATTGTGTTGTGAAAAAAAGTGGGAATGTAGCTGATCTGTCAATGCCTGGTGCTGACTGTATAAAACTGTAGTTACACAGATCAGATCTTAACCTCTATATTGTCAAAATAATGATGCCTTTAAGAAGGAACTTAAGAAAGAGATACAGGTGGATTCTGCAACAGAAAGATTTAAAATAATCCACAAATGTTTCTTAGGACTAAAGGAATTATGCTGGAATGACCTCAGATGAAACTCTAACCTCCCAAATTCCTCTGATAAGTCATGTAAAGGTGTGTGTAGATATTTTTTAAAAATGCAATTAATCATTTTTGCAGCTCATCAAGAGGAGCAGGGTCTCAGCCATTTGCACTTTAAAAATCTGGACTAAACATCATTGTGAAAAATACTCTCAAGTTTCAGGACAACTTATCACTAGTGAGATTCCACAGAGAACACCAGGCAAGAGTTAGATGAAGTGATAATAGTCCTTGTGGATGTTAATGTCTTCAGGTGAAATCCTCACCCTGACCTGGCCTCTTACTCCCCTTTTGACTCATTTGTGTCATTAAGGAGTCTTAGATATGTCTGCACAGCTGTGTAGATGGACGTGAGGAGAAGGGAAAATAAAACAAGATTTCCTCTATATGGGCATGGTGGAAAACAGATATGATGTCTTAAAAACGTCTTGTTTGCAAGAAGGATGAAGGCTGGTGGGATGGAAAGGGACAAGCAGGCAGGAGGGGAAATTCAGAGCTTCAATAGGAGCCATCTGAAGAGCTCTGCAACTGCCCAAGTCCAGTTTCAGCAGGAAGAGTGGAGCAGCCATGGGAAGGCAGGGTGGCAAGTCTCTTTAACCTTAATGGAGTAACACATTTCCCATGTTTTTGCTGGCATTTGGCCCTCAGCAACTTTCCTGCCTTGTTGTCTGAGTCACAGCAGTTCAGCCTCTGCCCGGAACAACTCCAGCCAGTTCTGTCTTGATTTACCAAATGTCCATTTTTTTAATTTTAATTTTTATATATATATACATATGTTTATTTTGGTAACCTCTATTTGTAGAGGAAGTCTGGATCTGATAACTTTCCTGTTTCATTTCCTACCTGTGTTTTATGAGTGATCATCTTCCCTTGTTCTCAAGCATTAAGTCTCCATGCTGTTTCCCTCATGAAATGATTTCTGCCATCCTTTTGAATTCCCAGCAGAGACACTGCACAGTGAGGGAAAGACTTTTCTGATAGGAATGAAGCACAGCTATGTCTGAAAGCATGATCCCTATTAAAAATAAATTTAAAAAAGAAAGAAAAAAATGTGGGTGAAAAAGGATCATGAAAGATGTTATGTTGGATTCTAGCTTAGAGTAGTTCTTGAAGGAGTAGAATATATTTTGGTAATTCTTGTCTTCTGTTCACATTCATTACATTCCCTCCCTGCAGTAAGTATTGAAATGGGAAAAGCAACTACAAAATAGACAAGGTTTATATTGTTTTCTGGAGAAACAATGAAGAAACACTATTTGGAAACAACTGTTTTACAGTTGGGTTCAAGAGTATGATTTGGCTATTTGTGGCCACTAGTGGAAATAATAAATTATATGACACTTCAAAATATATATTTTTAGCAACAGTTGGAGTACATGGAGAAAAACTGATGAACTCCATGGAAAGAGGTATTATGATACTCTCCCAATGTACCTTTCTTACAGAAAAAAAAGCATATTTCAGGTACTCTACTAAATCAAGTCATTATAAATAACTCTCGAAATGTTCCCTCGAATCCGGCAGGATATTTTTGAGCTAGTGATGCCAAAAATAGACTTTTTTTTTCCTTGTATTTATTCCTATTGTATGGATTCAGAGGGACCATTTCATATTTCATAGCCAGAATAGCCATTGATTTCCTTCTGGCCTGCATGTGAAGTTCCTTTTATCACCAATGGGAGTCATATATCCACAGTCAGTTGAGAACAGGCCCTAGCTCTTAGCCATTTTTCTTCAAGTGTGACTGTAATATCAGAAATATACCAGATGCTTATTTTCTTTTTAAAGCTATATTTCACTGGAAATTCTGCATAGACTTAATTATTGTTCTTTAGAGCTTCTTGAAAAGCTCTCCAGGGACTACTTTTTTTTTTTTCCACTCTATTTTCCATAACAAGGTGCAACTTATTTTTTTGGCTAGCTAAACTCTTTCTTAACTGATATCCTTTCCCTTCCGCCAGCTGTTCTCTTGGACAGCAAAAATTCAGCCTGAGCAATACCTTATCCTATGTTCACATCTGACCATTTAAATCTTTGTCCAAAGAGAAGGGAGAACAAGGAAGAAGTTCCCACTTAGCCCAGCTGACTATGGATCAGGCCTGCAGTAGACCTCACATCCAAATTCAGAGAACTTTCTGCTAGTGCGGATGTTCCGTCTTTTCTGAGAATGAAGCAAACGGAAACCCTACATCTAGATATTTGTTTGTTTTTTTGTCTCTCTTCTTGATTTTCTTAGCTTTGAGTCAGCTTTTCCATTGCTACAGTTTCCCCACACTTCATTAAATTCGGTCAAATTCAGCAATGCATTTGAAACTTGTCTTTTTCTCTTGTCTTATATTCCCACTACTGACCATGTCGGGAAAGTTAGGCTACGACTAATAAAATACTGAGGTATGAGCATAATTTAGTACAGTCTCTAACCTAGACCAGTAAGATCACCCTAAATTCTTGGAGCATATTTAATATTATACTGGTTCTATTCCACTGTTTTCTCTCATGTTCTAATTCCATCCTGATGTTTTCCTTCTTTGGTTTAAATCTCTTCAGCTCCCCAGTGTGATAATTAGAGTTATTCAGTAATATACTCCAGTGGATGTCAAGAGAAATCTTACCTTTTCTAAATGCTTATCCGAGGTACAGACAATAATCTGGATTTGGGAAAGAGGATGAACCTTTTTGCTCTCCCCATTTCAGAACAGTGCTATTTGCATTAAGGCAATATCCAGAGGCCCCAGAGAAATGGTCCACTAAAGCTTTTTGTTTTAGTGGGCACAAAGAGTCCAAAAAGTTTAGAGTTTAATAAGACAACACTTGCAACATTCATCAAGGAAAGTGTTGATGTTAGAAGAAGCTGCTCCATGGTCACAAAAGAGTAGAGCTGGGGATACAGGCCAGTTTTTCATCAATGTTTTGGTCCAGGGCTCTGCCAGTAGCTGATCATGAGGGTACCAACAGAAAGAAAGATGTTCTTATAAAGCACTTATAAAGTGCTGTAACAGTGGCTTGAAAGGAAACCTCAGCAAAGCTACGCTATCAGAACACATCTCTAGATGCCTCCACTTTGTTTCATAAAGAGCTGTAATTAAAGGAATGTTTATATGTGTGTGTACTTATATACACTTATTTCTTTCCAGCTAAGCTGATAAATGTGCATTTTCTCTGTTTCTTATTTAGATTCTTTTACTGACATCTTTTCTGATTCTGGTCCATTGATTTTAACTGGTTCTTTTCACACTTAACATTTTCATTATTGCTCTTCAGAGAAAGAGGCTGGTAGGTTACAAGTGTGGAAACATTCTGCAAATGAACTACATAATCTGTGAATAAATTACAGTTTCTTCAGAAATACTAAATGAATCATCTACAAAGAAATACAAGAGAGTTCTTATTTTCATGACCTCTGTTTTTTATAAACTCATGAATGTTTCAGCCAGCAGGTGAGGATGGAATTACAACATTTTGCTAAATCATTTTACCTCTATTTTTCTGCTCTTAATTATAGGAATAAAAGCTTATGGTGATTATATCCTTATAAAAGAATCCCTTTCTCTCCTGTCTTTTTTGTCTTCCTCAGTACAAATTCTTACATCTTTTTTCCTCTAAGGATTTTTCCAGTCTATCAATATGGTTTCCACAAAAGTACATGGCAAGTGGCAAAATGCATTAGAGCTATTACTATCCTCAATTACTTAAATTCCCAAACATTGAACTTTTAAGAGTTTCATGTGCTTTGGTTTATGCAGAGCTTGGTCTATATCAGAAAACAGTGAACACAAGCTAATAGCACTGTGTTTACCCACTTCTGTATCTCTAATTAATCACCCAAAGAGCCCCAAACCAGAGTCAATTGTAAACATTACTAAAAGCTACTGTTGGCACCATTTGTTTTGGTTGGGGGGCACCAAAGGAAATGGAGATTTGCTTTTGTAAATTGTTAAAATATATACCAGAATTAGTTCAACTTCTTCCAGTCACTGATGATTTATGAGGCTATATTCAATAATTTACTGTATAGGTGAGCTCTTCTGTTTTCTCATACAGCTCTTCAGTATCATTGGAGCAAGTGGTCAGAACTGGGTTTAAGCTACTATTTTACCCTTGTGTTTTCAGAATAGTGCAAGATGTGTCTAGAAAATATATTGGAGATTAGAATTTTATATGTAAGTATATAGACATAAAGCAAAATGTTATTTCTTATGTGTGTGAGCACACACATAATTACAGAAAAATCTTGTTTCTTATTGTTTTTAAGAAGATCTACACTGTGTGCAGCTCCACTGAACTCTCACTTTGGTTCCATGGTCTCTGTTTAAATGAGAAGGCACAAGCCTGGTGAAAACAATGGCATGTCCTAAATAATTATGGTCATTAAGGTCTAATAAAATTAAAGCACTTGAGCACTGTAGCTTTAGGACCTGAAAAAATGTTTCAGGCTCTGCTCAGCTGAGTCCAACAGTTCACCCAATGCAGTTGAAATCCTTCTGAAGCTAAAAAGCATCCTGTTTTTTGGAGGGATATGTGATTGCAAATATGCCTTACTCTTTTGTTTGATTGCATAGGTTCCCCATACTCAATCAGTAATGGGTTTGGGAGAACCCTGGGACACCACTTCAGATGTTTTTATAATGAGAGTGAGATCATGAGTCCAGTGAAGGGAACAACAAAACCACCACAGAGATTTCTTATATTTCACCCAGCACAACTTCATGTTTTTTCTTCCTTTCAAAAATATATAAAAGAACTTTCTTTCCATTCCCAATAGCCCTGACCAGGTAAAGTATTATTTCTATCATCAGTAAACTGGAAACTTTGGGAAGTTATTCACTAATGAATTACAGACTGCAACATCTATATATGACTCCCTTGAAAGCTCATTTTATATCTATATATATATGTATGTATGTATTTTTACTGACATACACAGACTCACAAACACTGTTTCTCTATGTGTTCAAGAAGTTTGAACTTATAAAGAGCACTCACTCAAGTAGTGTTTGAGAGCATCAACTGGAATTTCCATTTAGATCCTGTTCAGGATTTAGCCACCTGTTTATGCATAAAGCACAAAGACCACCTATGAAGCTCACACAGTGATATTTAAAATGGGGATCACTCATATTTTCTAGTTAAATTATGGAATGTGTCATTTCTGCTAGAAACATGTGCATTTATTCTATCTGTAATCAAATGACTATCCCCATATTCATCCAAAGAATGCCCCTGAGAAACAAAAATGCTTTTTACAAAACCCAAATAAATGATTTCTAAGAAAAAAGAGGCAAGAAAGCAGATCTTCCTCCATGGCTGGTCACACTCTTTGGCCTCTCAGCTGATGCTGCCGATAAATTTGCTGATAAAATCAGGAGGGACTTTCACAGGGGAACTTTACTTTTAAAGTAGCCATGTAAGACTCAAACCTCCTTACACTGCAGATCTGCTTATCCCTGTTGTCTAACTGTGGTTACATGTGCTGACTCCAGTTTCAGAAATAATTTCTTAATCACTTTTGGCTCATCTTGGTTTTTCACATTGCAAAGCCAGTGCAGCTGTGGAAGGATGGACCAGATTCCATTCTCCCTCACACTTCATCAACATCAATGCTAATTAAGTTCTAGGTTTGAGGCCAGGTTACACCCTGAGATACAAATGGCCTCCAGACTTGGGCAAGGGCTTTTCTCTTTATTCGTGCAGTGCCTGGCATGATGTGGTTCACAGATCATGTCTGAGATTCCTGGGAATTACTGAAGGACAGATATTAAATATCAATATCATACTGGTTAAGAAAATTCTGGTAATTCCTTCATGCACAGCAGTAGGTTTGCATTCAGCAAGTCATCTTTGTGTCTATATGGTTCAGTGCTCTGCATTCCTGGTCTTCTCACTGTCCAAGTTGAAGAACACTGTGGAGCTCACCATGATTTTCTCCTGGCCTCGTGCAAAGGAAAGCAGAGGACACAGAGAAGTGGCTCATATGCACATGTCACCCTGGGACAGAGGAAGCTCTGTCAACTCTCACAGCACATTTTGTGACTGCTGAACCTCTTTGCTATCAAGCCAATTCTTCCCTTTAATGTACTCTACTGCAGGCTGCTTCTCTTGCTCTACAAGACTTTCCTCTTCAGCGAAACAAATGAGCTGCCCCATTAAATGCTTCAGACCTGTGATACCTTTCAGGGCTTTGTTTAGCTCAAGCAGACAAGCCCTGGTCCCAGTACAAACCTGGCTCTCCCTCTCTCTCTGTCTTTCCCCACAGCGTCACTTGAGTCCCTGTTCTGAAATGCTGTAATAGCAGGGAATAACTACTTGGTTGAATACAATCATACAATTGTGTGACAAGACAAATGTAATGTGGAGCACAGGGGAAATGTGATCCTAAACTCAGGGCATCCATTCTGCACCAGAACAGTTGAGAGCTATGTAGTTTTTGAAAGCCAGTCTCCTCTTGACAATTACCTTCAATTAATGGTACACTGCACTAAGCAGAAAATAAAAACTATGCCATTAAATCCTTTGGTGCAGGCTGGAAGGGTTCCAGGGTGGCTCTGAACTATCCTAAAGAGCCTGTGTTCATATTACATAGTTATAACTTTACAGGCCTAAAAGAATATGAATCAACAGTCATTTATGTTGTTCCCTGCACTTGACAAAGCTTATGTCTGAGAGTTTTAATCCTGATATAGACCTGCCTACAAACTTTCTGTTTCTTTAAAATCAAATAGCTATTACTTAGGTACTTCTTTCATTAATATATATTTCATATAAATATATTGAGAGAGTAAAAACACTCTTGGCTTTTGGAAAGTCTTTGCTGTGAACTTTACATTGAAATCCTTGCACTTGAAACCAAGCCCTTTATATGCTGTGATGCATGGGCTTGGGGTAAGCTGTGAAAACAACAGATGATCTGCCAAGGTTTCTGAGTGTAAAGGGTCCCAGGATGTAGCAACCTACATCTTCCAGCCCCATCCCACAGTGAAGGGAGAGATGGAATCCTTGGGACCAGTTGTCACCTCTCAGCTGGCCCTCTTTGACCTACCTCAGGTGGTCTTTGACCATGTGATGATTTTGACATACACAAAGGTCAAGAGTGTTGACTTTCCAGGCTAGAGCTCATCTAAAAGTTGTGTTGAAAGTGTTCAGAGAGGAGAGACCATGCTTTCAAAAAGTGAAGCCTCCAGAGTGTAATTATCTCTTTTGGCTTTAGGACATTTTCCTCTGTTGTGTTTAGAACAACTCTAAATGCCCTTTTTATTACCTTAGCACCAAACTGGGAAGGCTGTTCCAACTAGTTGTTTCTGCTCAGCTGGATTATGAATGTAGCCTTGACTCTCAGAGATGCCTGCCTCATGCTCAGTACCTTCCATCACCAAGTCTTCAGCAGCAGAGAAGCCAGAGCAGTCTGGGCTACAGGTTTTTGCACTCATAGCTGTAGTACATATCTGTGGGAAATAAGGAGGACAAGGTGTGAACCTCTCTGAGGCATTGCTGGGTCCCAGCAGCCTGATCCTACTCCCTGAAATGAAAAGATCCAGGAAAAACATCTTTAGAGTCCCTGGGAGTGACTTGGAGCATGAAGGGATACTACATTGTCTCCAAGCCATGGTGTAACATACAGAGAGCACAGGATTATTACCACAACTTAGTGACCCAGTGCCTGCCTTCCTTCTGAAAAACATGTCTAAGATGTCCCCAGGGAATCTGAGTGCATTTCACTTGAGCATTTCTCATATGGGACCAAAATGTCCTTCAGATTCTCTCAGTAAGTAGTGGGAAAAGTTCATAACAGGTTATTGTGACATTAATTCCAGTTTAATTACTAATAAATTCCTGATGCAAGTTTTTACTTTTTTCCTGACTTTTCTGTGGCAACTTCTTAGCTATCCTTGCTTCTTTTTTCCCACCCATACAACAAGCATAATGACTACTTCTCATGTTTTTCCTGTCTGTGACACACCACCAGTACTTCTGGCCATTCTAAAAAGTGAGCAGTACACTTCTTATCTCCTTGGGTCATTGCAAGGCTTTACCAACAGCCCTCAGAATTTTGAGGTATTTGGTAATTAACTCATGAAATATGAAGTGCAACAATGAAATCAATAGTCTCTAGAGTGATAGTAGCTTCACAGGATAATGTGACAGGATTTAACTGCTTTGTTCCCCTAAAACTCTTCAGACCAACTGTACTTCAGGTTAACCTTTAATCATGAATACAGCTTCATTTGGCCCCAACTTCTCCACGCTCTTTGGAGCTTTGCTTCCAAAACACGTGATTATTGAGATACAAAAAGAGAAAGATGTGCTCAATGCACAAGATGTCAAACTGAGATTAAACCCACTAAGGTCTACAAAGCCTACTGCAAAAATGATAGCTATCTCTGTCAAAATCCCAAGCAAAACCATGTACGTCAAGTGAGATCGCCGATAAAATATGAATATCAGGGTAAGACTAAGTTGTGGGTTAGTTTCAAAGAATTTTTTTCCCTCTGAGATGCAAAAATTATCTCCAATCTTACAACCCATTTCTGAACACTGCATTTATAAATTCTGATGACATGTGCAGTTTCCTTCTATGGCAACCCATAACTACAGAAGACCTGTTTATTAAAAATTATCTGTGCTGTTCTGTGGTTCACTGGGAGATTGGGGCTACTAATTTTTTAATTCTAATTTGTCTACCATTGATTACATGCATACCAACAAACCTACAGCTTTCTCACATGGGAGATGTTCATTATGAAAGCTGAAAACCTGAAGATGGGGCATTTTATTCCCACAAACATCATCTGCCACAGCATAATTAAAAGGGTTTTGACTAGAGGATGTGATGGGGATTTCTCTGCTTGGGAGAAGGCAAGGCTGTTCTGAGCTATTGCTAACCCTGCTGTCTCTGGGGCTCCTCATCTTACTTCCAGTCCAAATTCTCCCCAATTCCCCACTGTAACTATTTATCTGGGATGTGATAAGGCTTAATTTAAGCATTTCTTGCAGGTTTATTTGTTAGGCATTGATTGTGAACTGAGAATTGTACAACAAAAAAACCCAGAAACAAGCATCAGCTTTGGCTTCATGGATAATGCAACTAGAGTCCTTGAAGCTTAGCCTATATTTATGGGAACAGGTTATATTCCTATATTGCAAAGAGTGAAAAAATCACTTGCTGATGACTAACTGGTTTTACCCCAGGCACTGCATGATCTGGAGAATTCACCCTATAAGTGTGCCAAAGTGAAATTTTTTTCAGTCCTTTTGGATCTTGTTTCATAGACTTTGGGCAACAGAAACTCTACAACGTCATGGGATTAAATTCACCAAGGTGTGATGTTCCAGCCTGAGGTGAGTGTCACACTATAGTCAGGGTTAAATAAAACAGGGGAGCACTGGCTTTAGGCATTTGTTCAGTAACTACAAAAGGTACTGGCATCACAGTCATTCTGCCCACACAAGGGCCACTGGGTTCTGCTCTTTAGTGTGAGGGGAGATGAGGGCACTGAAATTCTTTCCTTTGCTGAGAAAAGATGAGATAACACCACCAAATCTTTCCTGTAGATGCTCAAATGTGTCTTTGCAGAGCCATATTTTGACCCCAATGCTCTTCCCTTGTCAGGCTCCTTCCAGGTTCATAAAAACCTGCAGTACTCCTTCCCCCTTCAGTTTCCAAAGCTTCATTTCCTTCCTTCTGATATTCCACTAGTTTTCCAGTCCTCTAGATTAATTTGGATTCTTCTCTTTGCTTCTTGGTCACTCTGAATTTTTATTCTCTACATGTTTTGGCAATTAGCAGTAGTAATTAATGAAGCCAAGGTATATCTGGTACTTGGGCAAATATGATGAACGCTCACATTCTCCCTTCTCAAAGCCTTGCTCTGCTTTGGGTTTTCACCATAGCTTCAGGTTCCCACTGCAAACCAATGCATAGCTCTTCATCAGATTAGTGCTGAATAATACACTGGTATTAAGAACCCTTGTATGGAGGGAGATGAATTAGTTAGTTCTGGAAATCTGTTTTTGGGCTTGCCTACCCATTGCAAGTATCCCATTTTTTTGTTCCTTGAACAGGCTTAGACCTCATTTCAATCAATCCACTGCTGAATTGTACAGGACTTTTTTGCCTGAAGAAAAAAACAAACCAAAACCAAACGATAATTCCAAGATTTGTCTTATGTGACAGAAAGGAAAGACAGTTCTAGCTCAACTGTTTTGATGATTCATCTGTGAACTGTACAAGTGTTAACACATCCTATCATTACAATTTCCCCACTCCCACCTGCTTCTTTGCTTCACCCACCTGTTGCATCTTGCCTTTTAGATTGCAAGTTGTTTGGGGCAGGTAAGTTGTTTACTTTGTGTGTGTTGTACAATGTCAAAGTACAACCCTGATTAGGTTCCTAGGCTCTTCTGTAAAAATAAAAGTAAAAAGTGCAATGAACATCAGAGATAAGCAGAGGTAATAGTAAGATACCGCTTAGTTCTAGGATAGGAGCTTTTAAAATGTATTTTATTTATTAATATTGACATAATTAAAGTGTGATAATGATCTTAGTGTAAAATCTGATTGGAAAGCAGACACCTGTTGTTTTTTCTGCAAAGTAGTTAAATGAGGTCAGCACTTTAATTTTTCTCCCCTCCCTTCCCTGCAGCCAGGGGTTGACCTCGCCTTGGTTAACATCAGATAAAATTATAATATCTGGTCCCACCAGTGTCTTGTGGTGGGAAAATTAACATGTGTTAACTATTCACTGGTGACAATGTTGGACTGTTTCAAGAAAGGAAGAGAAGGCTATCAGCTTTTTCCTTGATCTGATGTTCCATGGACTTCACCACATAGGCTGACTTTCAAGATGACCTCTTTTATGGTTGTCTTTCCTGCTTGTTATGAGGAATTTGTAACCCATTCCAAAAGCACCAGCAAAGACATATCTGCTTGGAGGTGAAGAATCTAACATGAGCTGGATTAAAGCACTTGCCCAAGAAGCTATGGGCTCATCTGCCTGTTGCGCTAGTCCCCTCCACCATGTATCTGTTTGAACAAGAGCATTGTTGACTGTTTGGCAAGAGAGCATTTAGCAGGCACTCATCATCAATCAAAACATTATCATTAATAATCACAGTGAAGCATTGGACAGAAGGGGAAATTAATCAAAAGTGACAGGTGAAGCACTTCAGTGCAAGGCAAGCTTTTCTGAATGCTGAAAAGGAGGAATTTTCTGCTAGACTTCACCAAAGGAAACACTGGGTTTAATTCTGAGTTACACTTCCCTATGCTGTGTAAAGGTGTCCTGGCTTGGGTTAGAACAGAACTGATTCTGCTTGATGACTTTGTTTTCCAGCTGAAGCTCCTTGAAGTAACTGCATTTCTGAAGCTGGCAGGATGTTTTTCAGAAACACTGTCTGCTTCCAGCAGTGATTAGGCCTAATGTCTGGGTTTACTGCTGAGGATTGGTATGGAAACCAGGGTCACTGCTGAAAGGTTTTTTGTGTGTTGTGTTGGGGGGGTGCAGAGTAAAAGTCTGCACCTACAGGAAGGAGCAGACAGCACAGGTGACCCTAATCTGACCACCAAAGTATTCCATTTCATACACGTCATCCTCGATATAAAGCTGAGGGTCAGTCCCCTCTGCTCTCTCTCTTTCTCTCCCTTCCTGCTCTTCTGTTTTACAAGGGCCCATCTTTGCTGCTTCTCTCTCCCTTTCACTCCTGAATCCAGCTCCAGGATCCAGCCCCTGAATCAGACTCCTGCCTACTGCTGGAGGCCTCCTGTCACAGTACAGTGGGGATGGTGACTTGGTTACCATCAAGGGGAGCCTGGGTTTTGGTGCTGGTTCTGCATAAATTTGCATATATACATATTTCATCTATTGTTACTGTTTTCATTAAAGTAGTTGTAGTTGGTTTGTTTTCCAATCCACAAGTCTCTCTCTCTTATTGCCCTTTCCCTTCCCGTGGTGGGGGAGGGGGGAAAAGGGGAGTAGTGGCCAGTGTCTATCACTGGGAGGTAGTCAATCCAGCCCTAACCCCAAATGGATACAAAAGGCAAAGGGTGTATGAAACCTAAACAATTCAAATGAAAGTCCTTCTCAGTATATCAACAATTGAACTTACGTCACTGACTATAGCCACTTCTTGTCACCCCTCTCTCCTGAAATGGAAAATGATTCATTCTTTCATTATGACAGTTATGACCTGAATATTGTGCTGAGCCAATTGAAGCTTGCCTTGATGTTAGAAAAATCTACAAGGCACAGAGATAGTCTATGTGTCTCTCAAGAGCTGCTCTCTCAAGGCTCTTTTTTTAACCAAAGTCTGTTTTACTCCTGTAACTGAGTGACATAAATTCATACAGAATGAAAATAAACTAACACATGTTCACATTAAGTCCCAGAACACACATTTGACTGGGAAATGTCCAGTGTAGTTTTCAGCCCTTCTATGCTTAATGCAATGATGAACCTGTGACTAGTAAAATACTGGTGCAGCAATCCTTATTGCTTCACCTTCTAGCTCAGGGGAGTATGCAGGTAGATATGCAGTCTCTGGTAGATGTTTTAGGATGCTTATGAGTGTGGAAGACAGTGCCATAAAAGTGATGGTGGCTAGCAAGAGCTTGGAAGAACTGGCTGTCCTTTGACAAACCATCAGCTGAGAAGAGCTGGGCAATATGCTCTTGACACACTTGATATAAGGCACTTTTTTTCACAGTAAAAGCCTTTTTAACATTCCAGGCTCACATCTCTTTTTTAAACACAAGCCAAGTACTGTCTGGCACTAAAATGGAAGGGAGATGTATTCTTTTTGAGGTGCACTGTCCCTTGAAGTAGAATCCTGATCTAGCTTATTGTTCAGTATGTAGGACCCTTTTCTTGATATCTTCTCAGATGATGGTGGACTTGAAGCAGAGGAGCACAAGACCAACATCCAGGATCAGATCAAAATTAATCTTGCCCAGAATCCTGTTTTTAACTGTGAATGATAGAATATATTGAGGAAAAGAGAACAAGAATAATTTATCCTTTGGTAATGATTGATTTACATCATCTTTAGCTGAAACTAGCTGGATCATAAAGTGTGATAATTTTGATAGACTACTCTGTTAATTTGATTAATTTCTTCCTTTTGCCCTCACAACATCCTGTGGCAGTAAGTTCTAGAGCAACATAAAAAACCAACGTTTTTTCCTCACATTAAGGGATCATACATGTACAAAGGTATAGCTCACAATCATCCTCAGCAGACTCTTTTCCAAGGTAGAGTCCTACTTGGTTTAGTACTTCTGTAGATCTTCCAACCTCAGCTGATCATAGCAGTATCTTTCTATAACTGCAGGGAAGAAGATTCTCCACCCACAAAGACTTACCCTGTTATCACTTCTAGGCTACATTATATATAATGATAACCAGACACAAGTTTAACCTGTTAGAGCAATCAACATCCAGCCTAACAAACACTGAGACCATATTATATGAAACCTTCATGCTTATTGATTGTGACAAGATCATTGAACAGACTGTTTGCTGTTTCCTGGATTACAAAACCACAATGTCTCTCTGAGCAGCTCCTCCAAACTCTGGAGCAGAAGTTGGATATTGCAGAACTCTTCAGAAAGATACTGTAGAATTCTTCTGGGTTGTATACTGCAGAAGATGAGGCAAAACTTTAGAGATCACAGTTACAAACTGACTTCCCAGCAGAAGTTCAGCTATGTCTGACCATGGACAAATCTCTTTCAGCAGCTACCTCTTTAGTAAGTCATATGGACAACTCCTCAAAAAGCTCACCTCTCCTCCTCATAAAATTATTCTATTAGCAAATTGTCACCAGAAGTCAGAGAAGATTTTATTTTCTATTTGAAAGCATGACAGACTTTAGAAACAGATAAGTGGTTCCAGACCATAAGTATATGAGTGCTTATGAAATGTGTTCAATAATACATTTTATAAGTTACATTCAATAATACTATTAACAATGCTAACTAGTAACTGACCCAGGCAGATTCTTTTTTCTTTTTTTTTTCAGATGTTGAATTGTGCTGCAGTGACACATAATTTGAGGCTCATGAAAACACTGAAAAGTGAGGCACATTCCTTAACAAGGATAAGATTACCCTTGGGGTTGTTGAGGCTGGGAAAACTGCCTGTTGAAATATAAAATGCCTTTAAGTCAATTGGGAATGTCCTGCTGAAAAAGAAAATCAAAGACTAAGGCAGGGGAAACGTACTGTCATTTTCTGTTAAGGAGTTCATTTTTTGCCTCCTTTTAGAACCATTAGAAATTACTTCAGGCACAATTTAATAATCTACATCAGTATCCCAGGAGTTAAGATAGCATATGATATTAGGGCAAAAATGTCTTAAATAAAATCAACCTCAGTAAAACCAGAAATGTTGCTTTCTCATCATATTCTTGAATAATTCAAGAGCTGTAACATTCAGTTTTTTATTTTACTTAAATAGGGATATTCCTCCTCCTAAATGACAACAGTAATTTGGTATATGCAGTGGAGCAGAATTAGGTTAAGATTAGGTGTTATGTAAGAGCTTGTGTAATATAACTCTTTCACATGTCATTGTGCAATTGTTAGTATTACTTGTAAGCAATTATCCATGTTCTTTGGATTCTGCTTTTCCCATCCTTTCCAAACCCTTTCCACGGGGGAGAGAGGTAGGGAGCCCGAGGTGGCAATGATGGAGGGAACTCCTGCCATGTTTCACAGCCAAAAGAGCCACAGCTCTTGACAAATTCCTGTCATTGCCCAATGGCTGTGGGTTGGCTGATCCTGCCTTAGCAGCCCTGCCTTACTTCCTCCCATATCCAAGAATTTGGCTTAGCTTGGAAACTCCTGTCCTATGCACAGATTGTTCCTCAACCACTATCCTGGTACAAGGTGACAGCTGTGATAGATGAGCCACATGTGACTCAAGAGCCACAGCTTGGACTTCCTTGCCTGTTTCTTCATGTACACCATGGGCTAAATTCATTGTATTCATAGAATGGCCCAGCTTGGAAGGGACCTTAAAGGTCATCTAGCTCCAACCCCCCTGCCACAACAGTGCCTAACAATGAGTCAGACTGATTCCAAAAGAGATTAAGTGCACACAGAGAAATGGCTGAGATGACACAGTGCTGTTTTTACACTTTTTGCCCTCAGCTTTTACCACAAGGACTCTGAGAATGGGTTCTGTTGGCCTTTTATGTATTCAACTAAGTAGTATAGCATCCTTACTGGTTAGGTAGTAAATAATGCAAGTCTGCAGGCCAGCAGGCATTTGTTTTATTTTAAGCATTCCTGCTGAGGGTCATAAGGTAGGTAGGATAAGGAGGTATTTAAAAGGTGTGTAGATGTAAGGTTGAAGGACATGGTTTAGTGTGAGATTAATGATTGGACTCTTTTAGAGTCTGAAAGACTTTAAAGGTCTTTTCCAACCTAAATGATTTTATGATTTTATGATAAAGGCTGGGAGGTATAGAGGGACATTTGACAAAGTCTGCTTTTCCACCTTCTGAAAGGTGGTCAGGATACTGACCCAGGGGAAATGTTATTCCATCATGGACTTCCTGAATTGTCACTCAAAATGGATAGGATAAGATTCCTCTCAACCAGTGTAGATGTTGATGATGAAAGCATCTATATCTTTGCAAGTCATTCCAGGTTCTCTTTACAGTCAGGGGAAATTTGGCAGATACATCCAGTGAAGGCCAGAGCACTGCTCATCACGTTCTCAAATACTTTTCTTAATTAGCTGAGATGAATCATGCCTACAAGTGCCAGCTTTTCTCCCCTAACTGTAAGGAGAGCCAGAGAAGAGAATTTCAGTTATAGATGTTAAAAATGTACATGTATGCCTGAAATTTGATGGAATGAATCATATTCTAGTTTTCTATTCCTCAATTTCTGATATGTAAAAAGGAGATACACACAGAGCCTTAGCCCTGTTTCACTTCTTGGAAAATACTTTGTTGTTGTTGTAGTTAGTTGGTTGGGTTTTTGTTTGCTTTTTTATTTTTGTTAGAAAAACACATTTTATACTATAACCTATATATTTTACAAATCAAAAACCCAGCGAAATGATGTGCTAGTAGGCAAACAAAAACCTTTCCTAATCTTATTGACACAAACTTTCCTCCCAGTTGATGTTATCTGTTTTCAAATTATATTAGATGATATCTTACTAGGTGAGCAGGCTGGTTGAGTGTAGAAGTGTGTTTGATGAGACATCAGTTTTACTGCACTTACCTCCAAAAATTTGAGAGGAGCTTCTGGTGGTATGATATCACCACATAACTAGAGGTAGATACATATTCATGTCTTCATTTGTCTCCAAAGAAATCAGGAAGCCTACTTATAAGCTTGCTTAGTAGCAAGATGTTGTCCAGTTTGGAAGGATAAAAGGAAATAATTAATTTAAACCCCTAAATATATAATATATGCTGTTGCTGACACAAAGCAAGCAATGCAAAAACCACATTCAACCCTCTGTACTGTTTCCATATAGTGCCTTGACATCAGCCCAACCACTCTGGCACCCCCAAACACCTTCACATGCCTTTTTAGTGCTGTCCAAAGCATTCAAACATACCTTTATTAACTCAGTGAAATAATACCACTCTGAGGGCTCAGACAATAATAGTTGAACTATTTCTAGCCCTTTGAACTAAAGCAGAGAACAATAAGAGCAGCTGGACTAGGGGTTTGTTGTAGGTCTCTTCCATCTTTATTGTTCTATTAAAAACCATTCAATTCTAGTAATTAATATTATACCTTAAGGCCAGTGATGCCACACTAAACCTAACAAAGACCTAAGCTAAGTTTGGAAGTGGTTGGTTCATCCAAGAGGGGACAAAATCCAGGCAGTGGAAAAGTGAAAGCAAAATGGTTGTACTTGGAGGTCCAAAAATGTTTAATACTTCTCAAGGCATCTATTCAGCTAAGTGAAAGAGTAACAAAGCCCACCAAAAACTCCAAAAAAAAAAAACCAAAGAAAGAGAAAAGGAAAAAAATCAGGTTTGTATGATACTGTATCACTCATCTGATTTGTGTGCCACTTTCATGACATCAGCAAGGAACCCTTTCCAGCAGACCAGTACTGAAAACTGTGCAAAATTCAAGGAGAATCTGTTTTTATAGATGTCCTGACACTCAGGTTATCAATTCATAGAGCTATTGATGTGCACTTCAACTCCAGGAACATAAAGTGTTCCAAAACAATATTACACATGAGAGTTGTTCAATAACCTGTGGATTGTAAATCTAGCCCATATCTCTTTGCATCAAGAACATTAATTAATCCTGTGATGAGAATGCCATTTTCAGCTTACAGTGCAAACTGGGAGAAACTGTCAGTGATCCTTCTGGCTTTAATAACTGCATTTAGTTCAAGGAAGGAGAAATGAATTTAGTTATTAAACTGGAGGATTTTCTTGATCATTAAGAGATTGAGCTGTAGGTAGAACTTACAGTCTTTATATTAGAGCAATGAGAGTGTGGGTGTTTCTTGCAGTATCAGAATTTTATTTGTTTTGTTTGATAAGACTGCAGATTCAAGTTCAGATTGCTGTAGAGAGGGAAACAAGGCACTGGGTATATGCTCTGGGACACATAATATAGGACTAACCATATGGTTGTCCCCATATCCAGTTAAACCCATCCCTAATCCACACATTTACAGGCATATGAACCAGAATGAGCCTGATCCTGTAGCTTTCACTTAAAACTCTTCTTCCCCAATGCCATTTCCTTTGGTTTCTGAAAACCCAGGGTCAGCAAATCCTGTGTTTGCTGCTGCAGATCACAATGATGAGAAAAGTAAAGATTCTATCAATCTCAATAAATATTGAGACTGTGAGATCCTGTAATACAGTGTGACCTGGAGATATTGTCTGCTAGAAAGAAAGAACAAGAGGGCACATGCTTAAATCTTATGAAAATGCATCCTCACAAATTTATGCAGCAATTCCAAGTGTAATATATAACAACTAAAAAAATCCAGGCTCATTTACTAGCTAGCAAAACCCTGGCTATATATCTTTATTAGAACAGCACCTTTAATGAACTCTCAGTGCTGCAACCTAATTTCATCATGTGCTAGCGTGTCTCATTGAAGAGAAATCCTGTTGATGTCTGGCTGATCTTTGAAAGCTAGAGATAAGAAATTTGTCAATGTCAATAATGGTACAAAGAAATAAACTGTATACATGCACTGATAGCACTTGCATCTATAGGGGGAGCTGCTTAGGAATTTTTTCAATGGGCTGTTTTACTGAGCAAAAAGTGCCAACTCATGCAAGTGTGGGTGTTTTTTGTTGAAGGAATTATTAGTCTAAGAGAGGATGGGCCAGAGCAGAAAGAATGCCAATCACATGCTATTCACAACAATAAAATGGGAGGAATTTTGTTTGAGTCCCTTCTAGGAAAAACAATGGGATGGAGTTTTCTAAAATCAGAATAGATTCACTAAGTGTAAGCCTTACAATAACTTTTTAGGAAAGAGACAGCAACTGAAGATTTCTGTAGTGGAATAAACCATCCCAAATAATTTTCTGATATTTTTCACCTGACATTAGAGATAGGAGCTTTCTATAAGTACACAGTGCTGTGAGCATGTACAGGTAAAAGCATCCTAGAGGGTATATGGTTATATCCCACAGTTAATGTAGAGCCAGGCATAGTTTTCAGCATAGTTTTCCTGGGAGGCTAGAAGATGACCAAATTCCTCATACAAACCACCTCTTCTGCTCTGCAACAGCCTCTCCTGTTCCCACTAGGACTGTCCTTGTCCCCTATCCAGGTGTAAGTCTCCCATGAGAGCTTGTCCTTGAGTCCCAAGGACCTTCACACACTTTACTTTAGCTTGTGGGTTCACTGTCTGGGAAGGAAGATAGGGCACTGGAAGAATGACATACAGTCCCTAGAAGACTTCCAGTTGCTCTCTGTTGTCTACTTAGTGGGTGGGTGTGGCAGTGCAGTAGATGACCATGTGATAGGGTGGCAACATATATAGCTGGTAGCCTTTGGCCTTTTATTTATGGAGGTTTCAACCTCTGTGTTAAATCTGCTATTTTCTGCACAGAGGTAAGAAACTGAGACCACACAAAACTTCACACACCACTGCTATGTCACATTTTACTCCACAAATTGACCCTGTCATGTAGTATTTAAGGAAAAAGTCATGAATAGTGAATTTGTGGTTGCCACTGTCCAGTGATGGATCATGCTTAATTAACATTAACATTAGTACTCAAGAACTTTTGATTTCCAAGTTTTTTCTACTCAACTCTACAAGGGAGTAATACCACATCTGATGAGGAAAAAGACTTTTCTCAAAGATCCTGGTTGTTTCATTGACTTTGCCCTCAGTACAAACAAGTGGGTAAACCCAAAGTCCTTCTGTATTTGGAAAAACAAAACAAACAAGAAAAACATAATTGTAGAGATGCTGAAGGTACAGTGTGAGACACACACACACTGACAGGCTTTCCAGCACACTCACCCAACCTCTTCTTTCTCTGATTTGAGTGTTCCCCTTCCAGTTCCACAGGTCACCACACCATTTGGTAAGGATGTGCAAGTGCAGGTGCCTTGATGTATTTGTGCCATTGCCTCAATAACTATTTGAATCAGAAGCTCACTGTGTAAATAAAATCAGATAATGGGTAAAACCTCAATCCTATCATTTAGAAATTCCTAAATATCATCCAAATCTATTTTTATGCTTTTGAACATCAGTGCAGGAAAATACCAAAAGATAGGTTTAATAAACAAATAAATAAATCTTTAAAATCCTTTCAAAACATTTCTCTATACTGTGCTGGAGAACAATGTAAAAGTCTTTTTCCTTTGTTTGAGAAATTTCATTTTCAGATAATCCTGGAAATGCTGTTTCCTTGTTGCATATTAACAATGTAGTCCCATATTCTAGGAAGAAAACTAATTTGTCAATTTTCTGCTGTTGGTGGCTTTTAAAACTGGTGGATATTGCATGTACAAACATTTCTGAAGGCCAATATCCAATTGATTAGATCTCTGAAAAACTAATTAATTTTCTGGAAACTCCAGAGCAAATTGAAGTATTATTCAAGGCTTAAAGCTGAAAATTTGGGGAAAGATTCATTCATTAGTAAAAAAGGCCAAATTATTAACAGTTAAGAGAGCTTGTTAATTATTTCAAGATAGCAGAGCTGCCATACCTTTTAACAAATTATTTAGAGCAGTCACTATTTTAAAATAATTTAATATAAACTTAGATTATCTGAGTTTATTTTTATCCCATGCACCCTTATTTGAAAATAGTGCAACACTGATGTTTCACCTCAGCTAATTGTGCTTCACAATTATAAAAATAATGAAAAGATTGGAATAAAGCATGCTAATATAGCTTCTTAAGTCTGAGTTTCATAGTGCAAGTAAAGCAGCTAAAGACAAAACCAGAAACCCCACCTTGCCCACCACAGAATTAACAGTGGCATATTTAAGGAAACATTTATCAGGGGAAGCAGAATGCAATAGTTTCCTTCTAAAACATCATTTTGTTTGTCCAAGGGCTAATCTGTTTCATTTGTTGATGTCCACATTAGGATCCATTTGATTTAACCATAGCTTCACTTGAGAAGGAAAAAAATGCCCTGCATTATTAATGCCTCATAGTATATGAGAAATGAGTGTAGGAGTCAATATTGCTCCAGTCCTGTGCATTATTAAGAATAAGTTAAAGTAGGTCAGCACAGCACATGAAGCTAAATAGACTAATAATGCATTCTATGGGTAGACATTCATCTACCAAGGAGTCATGTGTTATGTGCTGGCACCAACACAAGATAAGCATTTTGATTTGTGGATTTTCAAGTTCACATTTGTACTGAAAAAAGAAACCCAAAACAACAACAACAACAAGAAACAGCTTCTTCAGTTTCTCCAAAATTCATCTTTACTTTTATTAAAGGAGCAGAGCTGATCTACTTTAGCTCCAAATTCAGGGGGTTGCTGGGGAGTTTTTGGCTTGATTTTTCAAAAGCAAAATCTAGTTAAGACATATGAAAAATGAAGATGAGATGATAAATGAAACTCATAATTAAATATTCCCCTCAAGTGTTTACAAGTTAATCACAGAGATTTTGTAGTAGCTTATGAGTGCTGGGACATAAAACAGAGTAGAAACTAAAATGAAACTAATCAGTCTGGGGTTTGTCCAAATTGAAAACGTGCTGAAAATGCTGACAGCTAAAGAGCACTGAACAAGGACAAGTTACAGAGTGAATGTTGCTTGACTAGCTGATAGTATGCTTTAATCACCAATTGGTCCAAAAATGTTTGGGTTTTTTTCTTTGTTTGTTTTGGGGATTTCTTTATATATATATATATATGTACAGTCATCAGCACCCATTCACTGAAATTCCTCTTCAGAAAGTATTGGAAAATAATAATATGGCATTCCATTGCTGTTAAGTGTCAAGGTCCACAGATCACATCTGTTTAGGTTACAAGTTAAAACTAGGTTATCAAGCTCAGGTTTTTGTTTTCTTTCCTGGGCATCATTCATCATCAATATTATAATTGAAAATTATCCTACAGTTCCATTCCTGATCTCTGAGCCAAAAGCTGAGTTGTCTCCCCAGAGCTAACAGTACTAAAATGCAGTTAAAATGATCAAGTATGAGTCAAATACATAAAGAGAAAGGTTTATTAAACAAGGAGGTGCCAACCTTTGATGGACTTACACTTTAAGCAGTTTGCTTCCCTCTCTGCTGGCTGCATTATAAAACCAAAGGGGAATATCTCCTTTTTTGTTGGATTTTAAAGGATAGATTTAGGGCCACTAAAGTTAAATTTTAAGCAAGTTAGCTCCATGTTTTCCCAAGCACCAAATAATCACTGGAACTGTATTTATTTCCATAGCCTAAAAATTGGGGATACTTCAGGGAAGGAAGGAGTGAGCACCATGCAGCTCCTGACCAACCTGCAACCAAGTGTAGTTCCCATGCTGGGGTCTGTCCTCTGGTGACCCTTCTCCAAATTGCTGCTGACATCAATGCTGGGTGTTTCACCTGGACTTGCTGCAGACTTGCTCCTCTCACATACTAAACCAGAAGGAGCTAGGGAACCACCAGCATCTTTGTCCTGCAAACTGCACCCACCACATCAATTCAACCACATGTGGGGTAGAATTTGGAGACAGATGGGGAAAAACAGTCCATAAAAATCAATTTCTTGTTTTAAAAGGATAGAATTCATATATTTAACCTCTCTCTTTAGGGTCTTTAGTTTCTAAATAACTCCTGCTAATGGCTGCCCACTATCTAGTTTTCTGGTGTCATTAACAGCCTTGGAAATAGCACAGGGCAGGTAATGGAAGCTTGAAGAGCTATCAGGATATCACTTCCAGCCTTAAAATCAAGTTAATAAAGAGGAACTTGCCAAAAGAATTGGGCACTCCCTGGTAGAGAAAAACACAGGATGAACTCAGTGCACTTTTTTAGCAGAACATACTCTTGCATAAGTATTTAATGATTCATGTATATTGCTTAAAGATGAGCTACATACAAGAGAACAACAAGAAATCATGTGAATTTTTCTCCTGCTATGTTTTTTTTCAGTATATGAGCAAACATTTAAATATGTTAAGTATATAATTTTAGTTTTGATTTTTGTCCTTATTTTTTCATGTATATAAATAAAAGCTGGCTGCTAGAGAATAAAAAGAAATAATAACTAATCAAACTCAAGACAGTGGAAGATGAACATTTTAAATTTATATTTAAAAAAAACAAAACCTTTTTTTATTCCACTGCCTAGTAAACACCTGGACACAGAAAATGTTTGTTATATATTTGTAACAAATACCATGATTGATTATTCAGTTAAAGTGTTCCAAAAGCACTTCAGGTAAGACATGCTGAAGCCTCACAACCTCCAGGGAAAAAAAAAAGTTCCTAATAGTTCTGCTATTTTTTGAGCTGGAAATATAAGCAGAGAAGTCCAGTATTAAAAAAAAATAAATAAAATTCTAAGATCAGTCAAATTAAATTCTTCCTACTAAAAAACCAAGGAAGGCATACAGGCAAAAATCTGCATTCTAAAGAACCTATAGTAGGTTATCCTAAATACATTCAACAAAACCAAAGCAAGCATTGTGAATCTGCCCCCAAATACCAGTTCCCTTGTGTGTATTATTTCATTTTGTCATTTAGGAAAACTTTGCAAAACTACTTAGAGTATTTGGGGTTTTTTTAGTATGTAAAGAAGAGCTGTCCCTTTTGAGTATGTCTTGAGAACACATTTTTATAAACCAGCTTGGAGAATATGGGAGGTTGCTTATCTTGCTGTATTTAATAGGACAATCTTAAACTGTAAGCTCTGGTTTTACAATAAGCAAAACAGATCTCCTGCCATCATGTGGAATGTAGCAGTATCTCCTTCTGAAATGATCTGATGTCTGAATACCACCACAGTAAATACATCATGCCAGTGACATTATTTTGTGCCTAATTTGAAAACTGAACTATGACCACAGGACATGAGTATTTTGGAGAGTAGTATCCTAGCCTATCTTCAAAGAAACATCCTTTCTGGTTGTGATGAGGGAACTCTGTGTAGGAAGCTCTGGTAAAATGGACCCATTTCTTTCAACCCCTGATGTCAGGAAGGTTAAGTTACATGAAGGTTTTGAGACTCCTCCCCACAGGACTGTGTCTGTATTATGTACCTCACTGATTTCAGTGAAGCTGCACCAGGAGGAGGTTGGGTTTACACTAGGCTCTCATTAGAGCTATCAGACTATCTGACAACATGCCAGGCCTGATACTTATCTACTGGTGTCATTTATACCATTTTCAATCCACAGAGCAGAATGAAGCCAAACTTGTCTGTAGAATATCTTGACCAAATTCCAGAGCCTTTATGCATGCAAAATGTACATCTACTCAAATTTTGCTCCCACACTCACTGGACTTTTAAAGGACATGTACACCTCCTGGCCATGCAATTAAAGGTAGATGGACACCCCAGTCCAAAGGGAATGTAGGTCTTCAGTGTGGAGAGATTCATCTCGATGGAAACAAAACAAAAGTCACATATCTGTAGTTATCAGGTCAATCACAGAATGAAAAGGTGGCTGAGGTTAGAAAGGGCCTTTGGAAATCATCACATCCAACTTCACTCTCAGAGCAGCATCAGCTAGAGCAGATTGCTGAGGGCTGTGTCTACTCAGGTTTTTACTATCTCCAAAGATGGAGACTTCACAACTGTTGGATCCCTTTTTGGCCTTAATCTGTTTTGGCCATGGGTTTTGGTCTTGTGTGACCTTAGCCCAAATTTTCCATACTTCTGCTGTTGTTTGTCTTTCTCTAAGCCCCTAGGGATACCCCAAATTATGGAGGCTTCCTCCGCTTACTACTTTACTCTGCCCAGTGCTTTACCCAATATGGTTTCTAGCTTACCTTTGATTTTGGGACTGGGATATTCTCCTTCCCACATTTTATCATTTTTTTCTTTCCCATCACTCTCTCTGGTACTTTCTCCTTTTCATCTGAAGTCAGTTCTCCTGGTTTTCCTGCTAGTACTTCATTTATCTTTACTTACAGCCTGATAACTTTCTGAGATGACTCAAAACAGTCTTCTTTTCTCAAGGTGAAGGTGATACATGAATCCCTCTGGAAACAGAAATTGTTGATAAAATGAGAGTGATGGCTTCAAGCTATCCCTGAAAATTCTCATTATGCCCTTCATTAAAACCATCACTTAAGAAACTGGTAGAAAATCAATATATGGTGATGTATTTGCTGCTAGATCAAGTGCACACCTAGGTGTTGGAAAACAAGAGACATCCTTATTCCTACATCTCTCTTTGCACAGAGCAGGCCACTTCAGCCTTTCTGCTATGCAACTGGGCTTTATGGAAGGCTCACTGGGTATGGATTCCACCAGATAAGGTGATTTTCAAAACATGTCTTAAAAATGGGTTAGCTCCTCTTTGAAAAGCAGAGAGATTGGATTGTTGCTCAATACAGGGATTTTTAGTTTCTTAAGATGCAGTTAAGATGGAATCCTACCTCTCAGCTATAATCAAAGAAAATACACTTTACAGAGTTATACAGGAAATTTTCATTTTCCTGAGAAATGTCTGTCCCTTTTAGACTAAATTCTGGAGTGAGATCACAGGAATTATTCTCAGATATAAGGGGAAAGTTATTTCTAAGTTTTACAGTAATTCCTACAACAGATTCAGCTTCTGAAATAATTTGGATCTCCCTTGTTTGCCTCTCTTCCTTCAGAAAGGTTTAATTTTTTTTCATAATGACTGACATATAAGTGTGGTTATATTTTAACATAAAGATTTTAAACATTTTTAGAATAATGCTAAATGAAAATATTGTCAATCTTTTAATAGAGTTGATTTTCTTTCCCTGGCCAAGTGCAGCTGGCCAAGTTGTGTAGGGTAAATATGAATCTTTTAAAAATCACTCAGTTTTCTCCAAGGAAAAAGATCTAAACCATTATATTTTTCCAGTAATGGTATTCCTAGGGAATAAGCACTGAACTTAAAAAAACCTGATATGTTCAGCCATAGAACTTTTCTAGCATTAGGTAGCCAATAGATCTTGCACCTCACAGACACCCCTTATCCCCAGTGATTTCCAGTTGTAACTGCCTATAATATTGCTGCAGTCCAAACTGTGCTTTGGAGAATAATGGGATTACTGTAACATAAAAGTTTTCCAGAAGCTTGTTTACTTATCACACTTCACATTGAAGATTCTTCAATGATGATTTAACATTAGACCAGTTTTCCTGGCCATGATGAGATGTTTGCTGCTTTTGTGGCCCCTGTAAACCATTGTGAATTCTTCATCCACTCAGTGGCAGCAATGACTTTAAAAGTGTCATCTAACAAACCTTTTACCTATAGGGCTTTAGCATTCTTCTTTGTGAAGTGGCATGATTCTTAGTCCATGGGATTGCTGTGAAGCCTAAATCAGTTGTTATACTTGGCTTGGGCTCCAGCTTGAGAGATGTCCTTGAAGAAGTCTTTTATTTATTTAATTAGTTAGTTTTAGTGTTTGGGGGTTTTTATATTTTATTTTTTATATTCTGTTAGTGTTAAATATTGTGGTAGTTCATAGGTCAGACCATGAACTCTTAGGCAAAATTTAAATTGACTTAACTTCTGTGGTTATCACTGATTATCAAATATGCAGTTATTATTTGGATTTGTTATTTATAATGAGAAATGCAGAACATATTTAGTTGTGTGTGTATTTCTTTAACAGAACCTTGTGAATTCTTATCTATTTTCATGTGTACACTTATTTATTTCAAACTGTTTATACAAGATAACTAAAATGAATAAGAAAGGAAGAAAAAAACCTTGCATGTGTTTAAATATCCCAATGTGATGCATTGGCTGTTCACAAATACAAACAACACAATGAATATGTAGACTTCCTATTACAAGTTCAAGTGGAAAAGCAACACAAGACCAAATTAATCAGGTCTAAAATTCCTTCTGCAATCTCTTGCCAGACAAATGAGGTTCCTTATGGCCGATGTCAATGGTATTCTAAAGTTCTAAAATCAATAAACAGGCTGTAAAATTGAATCTGTAATCAGGATAAGGAACACAAACATTTACAGAGTAACATGCAAACAGAACAAAATCCTGCAGCCGTCTCGAATGGAACGAGACGCCCTGTTCAGATGCCATTATTTTTAAATGCATGTTTAATTTAGAATCTCAGCTGAGATAAAATGCAGACAGAGTCATGCTAAATTGGTATTACCAACAGCCTGGAGATATATCCAGATTAACCCACCTATCCACAACTCATCTATAGTAAAAAAAAAAACAAATTAAAAATAAACAACAGAATTCAGGAGTTTTCATCTTGTTTTCTTTTTTTTTTTCTTTAGTATTGTACATCATTGTCCAAACATTCAGAGATAAAGTTTAGCATTGAAGAGAGCTGGTTATTACTTAGACAAGCTACAGCACCAGTACCAGGAAGTTCCTAGGGGAGTATGTGTCTTAAAAGGTCTCTGTGTGTTGCAGCGAGTCGCTGCGAGTGAGATGTTTTGGAGCCCTTTAACAGGTGTTTGGGGAACACATTGTTATTTAACCTAGAGCTGCTGCTCTGTCATCTAGCCACTATGCTCACATATCCTGTAATGGATGACTGATTTTTCCAGAGCTTGGGGGAATAGCCCACACCAGTGGAAGTTAAAAAAAAATAAAACAACAACAAAAAATATACAGGAAAAAAAAAAAACAACCCCAAAACTGGAACAGGAAAGTGAGCATGAGGAATGAGGTGAGTGAAGTGGTTCTTTGGGATGGAGAAGTAAGGAAATACATCTCTGGGAAAATGAGCTGGCTGTCCAAGGATTGGGGAAAAAGTGATACTTTGAGGTAGAGGCAATTTTTAGAGCAAGTTCTGTCCTTTGTTAC
Organism: Galbula dea; assembly: GCA_013399015.1. Lineage (NCBI taxonomy): Eukaryota > Metazoa > Chordata > Aves > Piciformes > Galbulidae > Galbula > Galbula dea. The sequence continues at coordinate 7,839,605 of VWZX01003204.1, read as the reverse complement.
TGATGTCTTGGGGATAGACATGTGGCATTCTGTTTGTAAAAGGAAATACTGAGCTGGACCAAAAAGAAAATTGAAGAGGAAGAGTTTCCTAGTCTATAGTGTGCTGTCATTTTTAGGTTTTCAGTGGAATTTTTGTTTTAGTTTGTGTTTTGTCTTAAAGTCTCAGCTTCTGGAAGCATGTGATTAAGGAAGGAGCTCAGATTTCAGTACAATAGAAAGAATGAATCCCTGAAGTGAAAGGTGGGTTTGGTTTTTCATGTCCTTGCTCTTCCATGGACATGATCCTTCAGCAAGTTGTTTTTCCTTTCTGTGTTTCTATTCCCACTCTGTAAAATGGGAATGACTCTGTTTGATTTCCTCATAGGAGTGATGGAAAGATAAATACCTTCAAAAACATGCAGTGCTCCAATAATCTACTGCATATTTGACTACCATTAAAAAAATTATTAATACAGGACAAATGAAATGAAGCTTAGTGATGTGCCTGTACCTGAAAACCCCTAAGGGTGCAATAATCAAAAGCCAAATGAAGGAAATAATTTGATGTCAATCTCACACATTCTTGGAACTGGATTATGGTTTGGTTAGGTTTTTTTTTTTTACATTAATGGTTGACAGGATTGCCATCAAGAAGCATGTATAAGTTATGTCTACACTTTAGTTGGAAGTATAATGTTGTGATAATGTGTTAGTTTTAAGCAGCCTAGTGATCTAACCACTTCAATACAGAGCTCTGAGCAAGGCATTGCCTAGGTGAAAAACTGTGGAAAAAAAGTCCACCTTTGGTAGGAAAAGGACCAGAGAAAATATGGTTTCTCAATAGTCTCAATTCCTTCTGGGAAGGAACATTTTAATACAGTTTCCTTCCAAAGATGTTTTGCATATTTCAGTAATGTGTCACAGCTCTGAGCAATAGCCAGTGTCAGATAAAGGGAGGGAAAAGTGCAACCAGCTCAGTGACAGAGAGAGAGAGAAAAGAAAGTCAAGGAAGAAGATGTATTTCAGGAATGAGTTGAAATATATTTGCAGAGTTAAAAAGGGACAGAGAAAGGATATCAGAGGTGGTAGTAGTCATTTCAGGATATGGCACTTCTTTTTCTGCAGCTACTGGGATTTTCCTGTTGAGGGCTAATACCACATTTGAATGGATGAGCAAGGAGTGTGGAAAGGATGTTAAGTGAAGGAGAGAAGGAGCAAATCTGAGAAGTTTAATGCAGTGACCTGTATTTACTCCATTTATACTGAAGTGCTCATTTAGGCTTCTTGTGGGTTCCTTCTGTTGTCAGCACAGAGTTTTCTGTAGGAAGAGAGATACCTATGCTTCCACAGAATGATTCAGATGTTGAAAACCCCTACAAAGCCTGATCTAATTTCACTGTTAGCCCTACTGTGACCTGGTAAACTCTAAAAGTAATTTCTAACCTAAAATATCTGTGATCTCATGGTTCTTCAAACTGCTGTCTCGATGTAGCATCTTTCTCCAACTAATTTTCTAGAAAGTTAAGGAAAAGGTTACTTTCTTGCAAATGCTTCTGGCAAATTCCAAGCATAGGATGGAACCTAGGTCAAGAAAAAGAAGTTCTTTTCACAATAAGTAAGAAAGAATGAGGGTTGATTGCACATGGGTGGGGTCCTCAGCTGAGCTCTGTCCCTCTAGAATGCAAGACACCCAATCATCCTAAAAGTATATAGGATTTTCTTAGAGTAGAATGTCTCCTAGAAACTTAAAATAGTCTCAGTGACAAACATTTTGTGAAGATGTTTGAGCTCTTCTGTTTGCTTTTCTACAGAAAATCTTTAATATCCATTGCATCTTACAGGAGTTACTTCAGTGCAGATATCAGTGCCATCAACTATTAGCCAAGACATGTCCTTGATAACCCATCTTTAAGAGAAGATGAAATCACATTGTTTGCCAGTTATATAAGAGAAGAGAAGGCAGAGGCATACTGACTTTTTTGGAACTAAAAATCAGAATTTTCTGTGCAACAGGTACAGAAAAATATGTATTTTTGAAAATGCCATTGAAAGTTGAGATTTGGGAATTTCTTACTGGGTAAGAACTAAAGTTTCCTACAAGGTCTTTATCTTGTTTAATGTAACTAGTGACTAATAAAACTTATCTTGTTTAATAATGGATGAACTAATTATCGTTATACATGTTTAATCCTTTATAAAACCTGCTAAGCTCTTGGACTTGCAGCTATCATGTGGCAATCAGTTTCACAGGTCAATTATCCATTGTGAAAAAATGTCTTCCCTTTTATCCTCTCTGAATGTCTTGCCATCCACTTCCATAGAATGCTTCATTATTCTTCTTATATGAATCAAGGTAATTTGGAAGAAACAATTTCATGATCTCTATCACTCTCATGTTTGTTTATCCTCTTTCTTTCCTAATCTATGTTTCATCATAAGCATTTTTTCTGTGCTTCAAATGTTTCCACTACCTGTCTCCAAGCTCTTGATTTGCTCTGTTTTGATCATAACAATATTAGGTTCAGAATTCTACTGTTTTCCTCTACCATTTTATTGATAATCACATCATTTCCAGTGCTGAATCTGCCACTGTCATTGACTAGTCTTATAAATGTTGCAGCAGTTATAATTAAGGGTTTTACTCACTGTCTTGTGTTGCTTAGCCCATATGCAGCAAACATTATTAATAAATCACCAGTTACAACACTGGGGAGTTGTTATTATTTCCTTTTTCTAATTAAAAGGAAATAATTCAGGTAGTGATGCATTAGCCACTAGAGATGCAGAAAGACTAGAAGGCTACAGTGCTCATTGCTGCAGTCTCTAGCTTTGGCTGCTGACTGGCATATGCAGCTTCAAAGGGAGTCTATATTCTCCCAAGGCAAACTTGAGGAGTAAGGCATGCATTTCCTAAAATTAGTTTCACAAACCCAGTGCATCATGCTGAACATATCTGTTAGATATGGGATTAGAACCCAAGTTTTCCCATTCTGCCTATGTCTAGAGTTATTATCTCTTCCATAAGCACAATGAATAGCTAATCAAAGTGGAACAGATTTCCTGGAAAAGATTGTGAGACCCACAATCTCCTGGGCTATCTCTTGGTGGTTAGGGTATTCTCCTGGGAGGTAGAGAAATAGAGATGTGGTTTCAAATCCCCTCAGGAGCAAAAGAAACTTGCACCTGGGACTGCCCCATTCCAGGTGAAGCCATGAGACTTTAGAATACAAAGGAGTCAGTGAGAGGGTTATAAATCTCATTTTCTTGGATGCATTTCTCAGTGTTCTGAGAACATTTCTGGCTTAGGTCCTGAGGGCCATATAGGCAGGGAAACCACCTAGTTTGCAAACTCTACCCACAGTGGTATGAGAATAGGTGTGGAAGTGCTTGGCAATACAAGGATGCTGCAGAAGTGCAAGGGATTTTACTGGAAGAACTGTAGGTGTGGGAACTCTGCTGGTCTGGGGATGTAATGTGAGGTGAGGTTTGTGGACAGTCGATGTCTTTATTTATGCCAACTATTATCAGTGGAAAAAACCAGAAAAGTATTCTAGACAAATAAGCCCCAAACCATTTTTTCAAGCTGACAATAAACTCAGAAACATTTAATGCAAATAAGAATGATTACTCCAAAGTCAGGAACTTTTGTTAAGTAAACTAATCTAGAGGAAAGTTAGAAACTGATGGCAAGCAAGGTTTCCAAAGGGTTAGGCAAAATTAGGCAATTTTGAATGGCTGAAACATGGCTTTTGGCTTCTGCAAAGTTTTTCATTGCCTGTGGTTTTGACTTCTTAACAGTGTTTTTTAGCAAAAGTGTCACAAGAAGTCAGTAGCTGCACCAGGCTAAGGAACATTAATCAGTGCTGTTCAGAGTTCCCATCCTCCACGAGGGAAGCATTAGGGAGAGCACAGAGAAGGATGACGGTTAGAAGCAGATGGTGAGTAAACTGTTAAGAGTCCAACTTCATTAGCATTGCTTTGATAGATTAATGGTGCCCTGAAATCCTGCCAGGCAGGCTGTTGCCAAAGGTGCCATCTGTGTGGAAAAGCATGCACATCAAGAAATTCAGCAGGAAAAAAAATAGAGAAAGAAACTAAAAAAAAAAGAGAAAAAACCCCAACCAACTAGCTCCATCAGTCACACCCCAAGTTATTTCCACCTACCATGTGCTGATGGATACCCAAAAAGCCAATAGTGATTTTAATAATGTTGGATTACATTAAAAAAGAAAAATGATACCTGAATGTCATGCTCTGTACTTGCAAGAGTGGGTCTTCTCAAAATTAGGCTAATCATGGCTTCTATTATTATTATTATTATTATATTGTCATCAGCAAGATCAGCATCATTTTCCTTATTATTTTTGCCATTACTTGCATTGTGGACACACCTGGAAGGCCAATTGTTGTATGACTTTGCATTGCAGTGGTAGGAGGTAAGCCCTGCCCCAGAGAGTTTATGAAAGCATTTTTCAGTTCCATTCTAGCTTGTAGCTCAATGCAACTGAAATTGTTCCTATTTATTTCCAGCTCAAGACAAAAACTATTTCATAATCAGTTTGTTAACCTTGAAACAGTTTGACATGGTTCACAATCAGAAAATAAAATGTAATGAAAGGAGACATTTTCAGGTGGGGAAGAGATGGCCAAGGCATCAGCCAGAGGGAGGCTGAACATTCAGCTTCAGCTCACCTGCCAGTTTCTTTGAGTTTGTTGTATAAGGAGCTTTTTCCTAGCTCCCAGCATCTGTCTGAGGAGTTTGAAAGATTTGGTACTGCACTGGATTAGGAACATAAGTGGGATCAGTGTTGTGGTGGGTAAGAGATGTTAGAAGAACTGAATATCTCACAGTTTTCCCTTCCTCCTTATTCACTCCACCCGCAAACATATCTGTTCCTAAACATGATTCATTTCTGTATAACAAGATATAACAGTGAGATTATTGCAGGAACCTCATCAAGCTTGCAGGTTTGCAATGCATTACCTCTGATAACAAGAATCAAAGATCCAGATTCTTCCCACAGGAGCCAATTTGTAGAGTGCTCACCTGCAGCATGATCAAAAAACTTGTCTGCTACATGAGTCTTACTTAGGGTCTGTAAAGCTGCCAAGCCTTATGGTGTAGAAACACAGACCAATGTTGTATGGGCTGATATCTCATGTGGAGAAGATGGGGAAGCAGAGGGGAAGGAAAGCTGCATTGTGACAGTTGGGCCTTGAAGACAGAAAGGACACAGTTCTGTTGCCTAAACACAGGTGTCTGCTGCTAGTTGAGATACCTTAGGGTATTCAAACTGGATGGCTGATGAACAGCAGGTACATGAATGGATATGTGGGAGGCCATCCCCTGACTGGCATATCAGCAGGAGTGAGGGGATCAGGTGGAATACCCTTACATATTTCAAAATATATATTTAAGCAATAGAAACAAGCCTAGTTGAAGAATATCTTTACTTCAGGAACAGATACCCAAGTTAGGTGTCTCCATTCAGGAGTTTAAACTATTCTTGTTCATATAAGAGCAACTCAACAGATTAAATGTAAGCATGTGGTCTTAAACATGTTGCCTAGCCATGACTTTCACTGTCATGGATACCCTAGGGTATCAGAAAGGGCCTAAGAGGGCTTTAGGGTCTCCTTGGGTCAAATATGCAAGGCCTACAAACATGTATCAGATATATCATTGTGTCTCAAATGACAGTAAATGCCTGTTTGGGCAACTGAGTCAAGTCTATGCTCACATAATTATACCTTTAACTTTAGATGTCTGAACTAGAGCTGAATAAATCTAATGAGGCTTTGTGCTGAACAGACCTCTGACAGAAGACTGTATTTTTTGGAGGGAAAACCAACTGCCAACCGAACAAAATCAAAACCAGTCTTAGTACTACACTTCAGTCAGACAGAAATATTGCCCAAATCTCCTGACTTCTGGTCCAAACAGGTTAGCAATGTCTGCCAACCTTGTATGAAACGCTGGAGAATTCAACACCAACCCAACCTACATTCCAATAGCATCTAAGCAAAATTTTAATCAGCGATGGCAACAGACAGAAAAAGCAGATGAAAAGAGAGATACCGGAAAAGGAGGGTGGTAATATTGATGGGGTATAATTATCTGCAATACTAGCAAAGGCTGGGCAGGTGGGGCAGTCTCCATTACAAATGTTGGCTGTTTAATATGTTGGTGAAGTCTGAGTCACTTGCACGATGTTGACTTGTGACTTCAAGTCAGTCTAGGCCAAGCTCTGTTGCATTCAAGGCTTAGCTCTCGACTCTCCGCCTTGCTTAAGAATGTTCTCAGATCTCAGGTCTGTATTAATCACAATTAGCTGGCATGATGCAAAATGCTGGGGTTTATGAGCTGTGGTCAAAAACTCCCCAGATACAGTCAGCCTTCCAAAAAAAATCCCAGGAAAGAAAACATACAAAATGTCCAAAGTTCATGTTAACATTGATTCATGGCACCTTGATTTTCCAAGGAAGCAATAAATCTCCTGTGGATTTAATATTTATTCTAACCTATCCTTAAGAGCCATGAAAAAGAATTGAATGGAATTAACTATACTCTATTACAGTAATCTTTCAGCAATGTTTTTGCCTTCATGCTAAATTAGCATTGTGTGTAATTTTTTTAAGTTTATCTTTAATATGGACTAGCTTAGAGTAAGTCTAGTTCTGCAGTTTACATACACTGTTGTTTGTCTCTAGAAAGCTAATTGTTTTTATCATTTTACCTGTTTAGGATATGTTTACTGTTAGAATATAATTTCTGCATGTCCTCAACTTATTTTGCTAACACAACATACTGAAAAATGCAGATTCATCAAGCATAGCAAATGACGAGAGAACTGAGAGCAACAGTTTGATATTCTCTATAACTCAGGCTATTAAGTTTGCCTTGGCTATTTGTACACTGAGTCTCCTAACTGTGGTCACAGTAAAGGATCTTGGTCCTCTGGAGACTAAAACCCAGGATGAGAACAAGGGGTGACCTGGACTTTCAAGTGGGTATGACTTGGAGCTGCTGCAGTGGGTCCTGTTTGTATCTGTAAATGTGTCATTTTTTGTGTGTCATTTTTTTTTTCATATTTAAGAAAGATCTCCACTGCTTATAGAGCCACCATTTGTGGCTTGGCTATTAAAAGAACATAAAGGTGCTGCTGGTTTATGTTGATATGCTCTACAGTAAACTGTGATGGAGTATGAATGGCCATTCTCCAGGAGATATCCTCAAAGAGTGATGGGGAGAAGAATGACAGGAACCACCATATCTGTCCTGAGTTAAAACACTGCTATTTGTGATGGCTATGAACCACCAGAAATGCTTGCAGTCCTTCAGGAAGAGGTAGTGGTTTGGCTGAAATATTCCCAGATCTGTTGGACCATGGTAAATAAAGAAGATACACCAGATGAACATGAAAAATCAAATTCTTGTCAGCAGTTTGGAAGCCTAGTCTGCCTTGTTAACTACCTATATATTCTCTGTTGGCATTTGTCTTCACTGCACCTAAGGTCTACATTGAAAAGAATGCCAAAAAACTGAGGCATATCAGATTATATCATATGATGTACTTCAGATACCATGTGCACTATCCTGCTTTACATTTCAATCATTGCTTGTGGTCTCCTAGGATATCACAAATTCAATGTCCAGTGTAAGTTCTTTTATACACTTTGAATTAAGGAGACAATTTGGTTTTATTTATTTTTTTTTAAATTACTTGAGGGTTCATGTTTCTGCTTCTTCATTTCCCCTCAGTTTTGATTAGAATAGTTTCTGTACCTCCACCTCTCATTTATTTTCAATTTCTGAAGTTCAGGTTAAGGAGTGCTCACACCCAAATAACAGTGACTAAGACTTTGAAATAACATGAGGCATCTTCAACTTATTCTCCAAACGTGTAGCAATGAGTGAGGTGCTGCCTGAAGAAATTGGGTGAGACAATTTCCCAAGTAATGAATTAATAAGTGTTGCAACTCTTGTTAGTGCCAGCCAAAATCTCAACTTGGCATGCTGTAACGTGATCAGAGCTCTCCTTCTCAGCCTTCACTTTGCTAGAGAAGATGCCTCTGTTAAATTTAACCAATACTAAAAAGGAGGATTTGGTATCTGAAATATGTTTTAAAATAAATACCTAGGAGGAATCTCACAGAGCAATAATAATATGCCAGGATCAAACTGAGATGTGTGATATAATTCAGACATATGCTTGTTTCCAAGAAGAGCAAGACTTCATGTCAGTCCTACTCCAGCTGACAGCGGGAACTGTTTAACCACATAACCATTTACCCTCAGCAGATGCAACATCAGAAATCATCGTGTCAGTTTATCAGGAGTGATTTGATTAGCTTCCTATAGCACAGAATGATATACTACTCATAACCACATTTGACTGATCTAATTTTAGCTCTCTTAAGCTTGGGTACTAAATCTAAACCAGCTATGAAAAGTGCCTCTGCAGGCGAGAAAGAGAGGCATCTTGCTGGCTATCTAGATGCTGTCTTCAGTTGCATTTAGTTGTCTTGAAGGTGTCTCAAAGGATATGAAAGGAACCATAACAAAGTAATTTTGACTAAACACCAACATCTAAGTGACCAAAGGCCAGCGAAATGTATCTGTCATAACAGAATCACAGAATCACAGAATCATTACTGTTGGAAAGGACCCTCAAGATCATCTAGTCCAACTGACAGCCCTGCACTACTCTTATCCCTAAATCATCCCCTGAAGAACCACATCAATCCTCTTAAAAACCTCTTCTTCAGAGATTCATTTTGCCTAGTTTAAAAGCTAAGTTAAGGGAATCTCATGGAGATGTGATTATGAAGCATTGTCTGTTAAAGTTGAGACAGGTGCAGTCTGGTGGTGACAATGCCCCATTCCCTTAAATAAAACACAAACACAGAGAAATGAGCCCTTTCAGGGAGCTCAGGGAAGTATTTTGATAGAGAAATAAAGAAATGCCACCCACTAGCTTAAGAAAATTCACCATTTTGTGAGATTGCATATTTCAGAGATGGTGTGGGACAGTCTGAGTCACTAATTTGCAGTAGAAGATGGCTCAGGGCAGAATCCCTCAAGGCCTTGCCTTCCTATGGGACTGGTGGCCTCTGTGAATACCTCTTCCCTCCATGTGAGTCCACAGGGTCCAAATTTTACAAACTAAAATGTGAACCAGGATGTTCTGAGTTTCTAGTCAGGCTCTGGAAACGAGGTCCAAGACTTTGATATTTTGACTTGTCATCCCCCAGTGGGACATAGGCACTTAAACTTCTTTAGAAATGGATCCCTCTGGACTTGAGCCACCAGAGCACTAACTACATACATATTTTTCAGAGGAGACTATTGGTTTCCCCATGTTAGAAGCTTAAGGGCCTTCCTGTCTTAGAGTCTGCAAAATATATCTCCTAAAGACAAATTTTCAACAGCAGCCAGTTGTATAGGAGGGAGGGAGGCTCCAGATCTGAGTGTCCAAATTTATCCCATCACATTTGGTACCGGAGACCTCCTCACTTGCAAAGCAAATCACATAATACTCAGGAACAGGGGCCCTTGACATGCCTAGTATTTTATCTTCTTTATCTTTAAGAAAGGGATATAAGTCCTTTACATCTCAACCTCAGACAGTTGTTGTGAAGATTAATTAGTTAATGCTTTTACAGCACAGTGAAGATGTAAAGTGCTACTATATAAAAGTATTATTAAGTGCCTGCAGGGTCTTGCTGTCTAATGTGGCTGAATGGGAGAGGCTCTGAACCATGGAGATTAGGCAATTTTAAAGCAGTTCTTTTCAAATTGCATTATTTTTAACTCTTTGTTAACAACTAATAACCTTTCAACATGGTAATATTTACCCCTTTCATTGTTGTCTTCTATTTTCCCTAACACTCACTTTGAAATAAACACACATGGCCTAGGGTTTTTATCTGCATGGAGAGTTGCATTGGCTTAAATAAAGGTGTGATTTTACACCAATTTCATTTATCCTAATGCTTTTATTTCAATGTTAAATTAATCTTATTTCAGTTCAGCATAAGCTGATTCAGAACAAGTTTATGATAAACTGAGATAAGCTACCCTAAAACTGAAATTAGTGTGTCCACATAGGGATTTGCTCTGGTTTAACCAAGGTTATGAATGTGCACACAAGTTATTGTGACATAAGCTAGAAAATGAATTTACAGCTTGCAAATGATTAAGCAGTACCTGCTAGTGCACTTATCCCTCAGCACCTACTATCCAAAAATCTTATTTTTCATCCAGACAGAATCTGCAAATAATTACTGCCTTCTTTAACACAGAGTGAAAACATGCACATGCTAAATACTACAAAGCAGTCAGGACTTGGTCTATGTCCAATGTGAACTGGAGAAAGAGAGAAAAGAGGACAAAGACTATCAGAGAGCTTGGACTACAATCCTCTACCTTGCAGGAATGGTCAAGTGTGGTTACCACCCAGCCTTATAGTATGTGTCTAACTGCTAACAAACTGAAAATTTACTCTTCTTGTTCAGTCTTATTTATATGTCTCTATGCTGCTTTGGCTGACTTATACATCCATGAAAATGTGTACATAGACATGCTCTGAACTGCTGCTGTCCCAATGAGTCACTCTTACCCTAATCAAAATGGTGGCACTCAACACTGTTTTTGTCTTAACACATGTAATTGCACAACTAGTAGATTGATGGGTGGTTGATGGAAACTCAAACGTGTGCAGAGGTGTTAACAGAACGGGACAGAATGTGGCTTGTTCTGTTACAAGAACAAGAAAACATAAGTAAAGAAAAAGAAAAGGTAAAGAAGAACTAAAAGGAAATATTAAAAAGAGAGAGAAACCCCCTTTTGTTCCTCATGCCAGTATTATCAATAGAAATACTATGGATAAAATTAGTGAAAAGGTGAAAATTCATCTGCATCTCTGATTTTGGATAATACTGGTGCAAAATATGTGACACAAAACACTTTTAAGGAATTAAAATAGGATGGCATACAAAACAGCTACTTTTTTTCATTAATGTGTATTTTTACTTCTTAAGTGACTCAAATTTTTACTTACCTGGTTTAATTACCTAGTTGTCAAGCACTGATGAATCTGATTAGCAAAATAAATAAGGATAAGTGTTTTCACTTTCACTTAAATTTTTATTTCATTCAAAACAGACTGAAAATTACATAAAATAAAATAAAATTCTAAATTTAGGCTCTCAATCCCTTATTTAGAAACTTAAGTGAGAACATTATTTAGCAAAGATCATAAGCACATGTTTAAATTGATCCTGATTCAGGAATGTGCTTAAACGTATGCTTCAATCTGATTAAATATGTGTTTTATGTTAAACACATGTTGAAATGCTTTACTGAATTGTGGCCTGATTTTCAATGGTGTTAAGTACCTTGAACATCTCATTAAGGTCAAAAAAATCTTCATGCATTCATGCTCTTATCCATCAAAGCATCTTCTTACATGTTTAAATTCAGATTTAGGAGCCTAGACATTTTTTTGAGTTAAATTTTGGACTCAGTATTGCTGAAGATAAACACATGAACATCTGGATTTGTACCTTATCTGAACTATCTACCCCTAGTGAGTTTTCAAAGTTGGACTGAAGGACTGAAAATTTCAGTGCAAGCTTTGGTTTGCTTTTTTTTGTTTGTTTTTAAATTGTAATTTTTAGTGCCCTCTGTTTCCATTTGGACATGCTCTGCTCTTTCCAGTCCCAGCCAGCACCAAGAAGTGGTGTGTGAAAAGAAGTATTATTATTAACATTATTTATTATGTGCTGACAACTTACTTAGTTCAGTACAAGACACAAGTAAAGGCAGACCTTTCTTTGCAGATCTTACTCACAGGTAGTCTGGATTAATTTTAAGTTCCAGATGGCTTTTCAGGGTGGTTTCTATTTTATCTGAAATAGTTTTCCTTTTTCTAAGAAAAACATAGATAATTTAGGTTTAGGAAGTTTTTTTTTTCTCCCCTATTCTAAGATTATACCAAATTAAAGGCCAGACATGTTTTGGCTTCTAAATCTTCTAAAAGTCTGCTCAATCCTATTGCTCTTTGTGTCATTGTTCTCTAAAAGAAACAGCATTTTTTAAACTACTTCTCACTGCATAAATATGTATTTATAGGCTTTTTGCATCGGTTTTCATTTTCCTTCATAAGGAACTTTCTTTTCCAATAATCTTCACCCACATATTTTGATTTATATCAATAGCAGCTTGCCTCTTGACTCAGAAAAGCTTTAGATCTAACCCAAAAGCCTTTCTGCAGCTGAGCCTAGCTAAAGGGTGGTAAGTCTTAACCTGTTCCCACATGCTTATATTCACTGTTTCTTCCAGCCCCCTCTCTTGCAGCACTAAGAAGGTGTTTCTCACTTCTCATCTAACATGCACACAAAATGTGCTGCCAGGGCAGCTGATGCCTGGTCAGGTTTTGTTAATGTTATTTGGAAGTGAAATGTCTTCTTGCTTTTAAGCAAACGTGGGACCATGTGATATAGTGGCAGCATGACACAGGGGCTCCTTGTACAAAAGACTGAACCATGCTGTGATACTTTTTCACATCATCATTAACAACAATTTCAAATTATATTTCCCAAAAACATTTTGTAGTCTTGTTGGCTATTCAAAAAGAATGGTAAATCTTTATGGTGCAGGAAGGTGGTGACAAGCATTTGGGAGCAGACTCACACTGGTCATTATTTTACTCTGCTCCCATTGACATCTGGCTGTAGACTTTCAAGTGAGTTACTAAATCCTTTAGTTTGGTCTCACATAACATTAAGTATCTAAAATACATCTTGCTTAGTTGTCTAGGGTCCCTCTAAAGATGATGAAGAAAATCCATAAGGTGATTCATCCCAGAACCATGAGGTGATTGACTCATTTAATGCACGATGTCCTTCTACAAATGTTTGGACTACAGAGGGAATTTAGACAACTGTCTTATATTAAACGTTACATTTTTAGATGCTTAACATAAGATGAAGCCATCTCAAAACCTTTATCAATAATGTTTAGCTGTCAGATCAGCAGAATTGTTTGGTACCTTTACTCCACCTCAGCTGATTCACAGGCTTGTTTCCTTATCGGGACTTGTTTCCTTGTTTGGTGTGTTCCAGAGTAATGATAATCATGATAATTCTTTAGGGAGATGAAGTAATCCTCACAGTCACCATGTAATAGGTAAATATAGATATCGCCGTTTTACAGATGAGGAAACAGACAGTGAAAGTTTAAGTGACTTGTTCTATCTAATTTAATCTTGTTTGAGCTAATCTAATCTGTGTTTTATAAATAAATCACCCAATCACTGTGATATGTAGGCAACAGACAGTCAAGTCAGTGCTGGAGACAGTACTCAGGAATTCTTAGCTTCCAGGCCCATCTTTGTCCCAGAAAACCATTGCCTTAAGAAATAAGACATAGCAGCAAATGATCTTAAAAGTTTCCATGAAGTATTTTTAGGTCATGTATTTTAATGCAATTGATGTTCTGAAAACGTGGTACTTCCCTTTCTTTCTCTGTATGAATTAGGATAAAGTTTACCACTGTACAGAACAGCTGAGTACATGAGGAAATGTTTGAGAGAACTGTGGTAGGTGGCATTTATGTTGTTCCTTTGGAGCATTAACTGGGAGAAGACATAAACCCCTTTGAGAACAAGGTGATAAGACTTCAGTCTTACCTCCTTCTCCTAGGAGTTAAAGGGATATTAAAATTAATAAAGAAAAACTATTTGTTAGAATTGTTTACAATTTAAAAAAGAAATAAATCCTACTCAGGAAGTACTTATTCCTTAAGATTGAAATCTGGTTTTGAAATGTGCCTGTGTGGGCAGTACCCTTAATGGGAAAGAGAAGTTAGGATGTATTCCCCACTTTTGACTTACATGAGTGAAAGGATGAGGTCCACTCTGAATGAATTGTTGCTTGCTGGAGCATGGACAAGGAAAGTTCAGTTCCCCTTCCCAGCTCAGATAAAGTGCAGATACAAACCATTCTGGAATGAATATTTAACCTTGAGAGTGTTTGCTATCTCTGGGCAAAATCTGTTGCCTTTGGGTTCTTTAAGTGGTTGGTTAAGATTGGTGGTTTGTTTTTTTTTTCTGGAAATGGGAAAAGGTTTTGGAATCTTACAAAGATCATGGAAGAGGAAATAATTGTTTTATTCAGTTTATTCAGCTGGTAGCTTAGATCCAACAGAGTTAAATGAGAAAGCAGCATATTATAGTATACTTGTGGGATTGGCTTCTGGGGGTTCCTCAAATTATAGGGTGCATTTACAGAGTGAAATGTAGTTTTGGGGCAGGTACATGAGAAAGTGATCCCCATGCTCAAACAAATGACTTCTTCCCTTTTCAGTTTTTACTGCAGGTACAGCCAGTGCGGCCTACTGTGATTAGCTCTATCTCGGAAGCACGGGGCAATCACTTCTCCACAGAAACACGTTCTACCTCTTTCAAAGCCTCTGGTGAAATTTTTATCTAAGTCATCAGATTTAGCAATTTGTAACTGATCTAATCTCTCTGCAAAATCCTTGCTCACCGAAACTGTATCCAACAGCTCTTCACTGTAAACCTTGTTGTTCATATAAAAATAGAACCGCAAATTATGTCGGTCTTTTCTTTCTTCTCTCTCTCTCTTGCTTTTTTTTTAACTTCTTATGACCTATTGCCCTTTCTTTTAACCCAAATCAAACAGATTTGCAGATTTGTTTAACAATGGCACTTCATGAATCATATCACCAATTGCCAGCTATCACACTGTGGAACAGCTAACAATGTATAATTAACGTTATAGGCAAGTAATGAATCACATCATCATTGCTGACTGTCTACCACACTATTAAAAGGAAAGATTTAAGTAATCACCACCACCTTTTTATTTTCTTCCTTCCTTCCCTGAAAGTACTATAAGAAAAGGAAATTCCAACTGTGTATGTCAGCTGTTGTTTCCATCAAACACCAGGATACATCGACGTGATAGCTGTAATCACTTACATAGGAAAAAACTAAGACAGATAAGTAAATAGGTTAAGATGTTCTGTTACTTATCATATTTACTGTCAGCATGTGTATTCAAAAGAGCAATTTGCTGTGATCAAGAATATCTCTGAGCAGAAGGAATAAAAAAATTCAGTTAAAAAGGCACATTCATCTACTCTACACTTTAGAAAAATTATTAGAAACAAATTCACCTCCAGGTTTCTGCTGGACAGGGTGCAGTAGTTGTTCTGCAAGAAGCTAACTAAGGTAGTTTTCATACACAGTCACAGAATCGTTAAGGTTGGAAGAGACCTCTGTGATTGTCAAGTCCAACCATCAGCCTATCACCACCACACCGCTGAACCATGACCCTCAGTACCACATCCAGATGGTTTTTAAACACCTCCAGGGATGGTGGCTCCACCATTGCCCTGGGCAGCCTGGGCCAATGCCTAACAACTCTTTCTGTGAAGAAATTTTTCCTAATATCCAATTTAAACCTTCCCTGGTGCAACCTGAGATCTCTAGGTTTAGGTCTTTATTTTTTTCCAGATTAGGCAAGGTATCTGAATAGCCTGTTTCACATCTTCTGCACCAAAATCTCAGTTATTTTGGAGGGGTTTTTCTTTTTTTTTTTTTCCTTCTCACTTTTACCAGTTTTGACCAATAATTCTGACAGATCTGAGCATTAGTAGAGTAACTTTTCAGCTCATATGTCACTGAAAATAATGCTTTTGTAGAAAACTCCTTTTCCTGTTCTCCTCACACAGGAGAAATTATTCACTTTTTGTCCTACCAGGATGAAAGTCACCAGAAGCTCTGCCAAAGCTGTTAATACATTCCTAATGGGTGACTGAGGAGAAACATGTCAATGCAGCCTTATACAGCTCATGCAGTAGGCCTGATGAAGAGTGCTTGCCAAGCAATTTCATTGACCCATTTGCCTTGTTCAGCTTGACCAGTGGAAGAGCAACCAGTAAGAGTGAATGAAAAAGCTTCACAACAGACATTCTCACTGACCCTTTAGGGGGAACTCAGGAACTCACCTTATTAAGACTATTTACACAGGGGATAAAGAAGTATTTCCATATAACAGAATCAGGACCTTTTCACTAATTTGTATGGTCTTAAGTCTCATACTAAGGAATCTTCAAAATATGCATCTTCCCAACATCCTCCAAATGTGACAATATACTTACCTTTCAGGTGGGTAGATAAATCCCTTCTCAACAGAAGTCTGTATCAGACAAGGGTATTGAAATGAGTTTTTCTGTTTCACTGACAAATGCTTTAGATACCAAATTATCCTTCCTCCCATAAACTTTTCATTATTAATTGTTTCTTCAAGTATTGTAGAACAAATGACAGTCTCTCTAATGGGCACATTTTAAGCTCTTTCAACAAATGCTAGGAATTGAGAAGTTTCCCATTTTTTTCATATTAACATTTTAATATTTTCCCTCTTCAATTCTCCCTCATTCTTCATTTCTTCCTTCTGAGCAATTCTGCTCCTTTTATTTCTGTTTTGGTAATGGAAAGAACTAGAAACTCTGGATGAGACTCATTTGCTCTGATGCTCAGTTAGTCATTGTACTCTCCCTTTTTCCTAGTGGAAGCATCTGCAGAAGGAAGATGCTTTGGTTTAGCTGCTCCCTCTTCCAAAGATGCCTACAGCTGTCCTTTGAATGCAGAGTATGCCTATGGCAACATAGTTCATACTCAAACATGTAAGTGTAAATATATGAAGTTAAATGATAACAATACCACCCAGGAATGAAAACTTGAAATAAATATTATATTCCCTTTTCCTTTAATACTTTTTTTTTCTCTTTTTGCAAGCCAAAGTACAAACATGGGGAAAAAATGAGAGATGAACAAGAAAAATCATCAGCATTCAGCTTGTTAAAGAAAAGTTGGAACAAATACTTTTGAAGTTTTTCTACTAGCTGCACATTTTAAAATACTTATAACAATAAAAAAAACCTAAAACAGAGACTGCCACAGAAACAGTATGTAAGTAGAAATTCCACATAGCAAAACAGAGGTGTATATGACTGATTTCTGCACAGAAACCAGCAGTTAAAACAATCACTCAGAAATAGGGAGAAGTGAGCTCATTTCTGAGCTTAGGAATATTTCATAGAATAGAATCACAGAATCATTTAGATTGTAAAAGACCTCTGAGATCATCAAATCCAACTGTCCACCCAACACCCCCATGACACTAAACCATGTGGTGAATTGCCACATCTACAGGTTTTCTGAACACCTCCAGAGATTATGACTCCACCACCTCCCTGGGCAGCCTGTGCCAATGCCTAACAACTCTTGCAGTGAAGAAATTGTTCCTTGGTGTAACTTGAGACCATTTCCTTTTGTCCTATCACTTGTTCCTTGGGAGAAGAGACCAAGCCTCACCTTGCTACAGCCTCTTTTCAGGTAGTTGTAAAGATCAAGAAGGT
The DNA here is from genome assembly GCA_013399015.1 of Galbula dea. Classification (NCBI taxonomy): domain Eukaryota; kingdom Metazoa; phylum Chordata; class Aves; order Piciformes; family Galbulidae; genus Galbula; species Galbula dea. The sequence goes on along the minus strand of VWZX01003204.1, from coordinate 7,822,171 downwards.
CTCCCCTCATCCTCCTCTTCACCAGACTAAACAACCCCAGTTCTCTCAGCTGCTCTATTTGTACCTGTAAAACTCACTTCCCACAAGTTTTTATTGACAATATGGAAGAAGAAAAATGAAAAGAAAATGGGAAAGGGGATCCTGACTGCCTCAATGAGAGGGAGCAGGTCTGGATTGAGACCTCTGTTCTCAGACTTGTTTATGTGTTTTACATTAGGCAGTCACTGAATAAAACAAATCTGGGAGCTGTGCCAGGGGTTGTCCACACCCATACAGTTGCAGAACTGGGACCTTAGTCTTTCCCACACATATTGTTTATCAGTCCTTTCATGTAAAAAAGGAGAATTTTCTCCTTCTAGTGTCAGTCACTTATTTTTCCCAATAGTATCTGAAGCAATATAAACAAGGGTTTTTTGCATGTTAATCTGTGATTTATTTTCCCCATTGGTAGTATTTCAGATATTTTGTTAACATTGTTCCCATTTCCTGGGTTATTTGTCAGATATGGTTTTCCTCTTGAACTACTGAATAATTTATTGCTTTATGGAATTATAATCTCCAGAAAGTAAACTCACTCTAGTGGCATTTTTCTTTAAGAAAGGCCTCTCACATGATACCAAATTACATTTTAATGTCTGTTATTGAATTTAAATAACATTTCTGACATTGGTCAATGTACAACTGAGTTTCCTGCTGGTAAAAATAAATAAATAAATAAAATCAAGCTGGTATGAGTGTCAATTTTGAAGTAATAATTATAGCTTTATGCAGTAAAGTATTTATTATATTATCAAATTAATACACATTTTGGCATGTCAGGGTCTGTAGGTAATTACAGTTTAGTATTGTGGTAATAATTTGTATGATTTATGTTACCTATGGAGCAGTACTGAAAGCCAAAAAACTGTCTGGCATAATTACTGTTAAGAGGTAAGATCAACAGATATCCCTAGCCAAAAGAACACAGCCCTAAGGGTAATAGACTTAAACAAGCAGAAGTCACCTCAGGTATTTGCTTTGCAGCTTGCCTTTTCTCACCTGAGAGACAGCCCACCCACTATTCCAGGCTACATTCAAGAATTGGTTGCTTTTATGTTGCTGCTTTTCACTGACCTTGAAGTTCTTATTTAAAAAGGGAGCTACAAGAAATTGGTTGTTGGTGGTGGTGCTGTCAGGAGGGTCCTTTGCAAGGCCTAATTCTTCTGAAATGTGAAGAAAAGGGTTTGTCATGGGATGAAGGTGGTTGAATTATTTCTTTCCATTGATTTGGAAAAGGAATTTTATAATATTTTTTAATTAGTTGTTTTCTTTTTTTGACTGTGTTCTTGGATTTTTTCCTATGTTTTGTTCTAAGTGCTATGTAAACACAAAACATAACAGTCCTGACAAGAAAATATCACACAAAGCAGATTCTATATAGTTAAAGTTTATTACAGTTAAAACAGATTCAGAAGTGACTTAACAGCTTGAGTGGAAATAGGCTGAAAGTCAACCTTCCCCCTGCCAGTTTCTGTGTCTTTATGCAAATAAATGCATGGAAATGCAGAGTACCTTCATGTCCTTTCGAAGTTCAGACCTCCCTTGGCAAATACTTACTGCTGTTTTTTCCTGAAATAAACAGTCTCCAGCAATTTTACATAAATAGCAATATCTCAGGGTCCATCTAAAAATCCTGCCAGTAAAACCATGATCACACTGCCCAGCCAAAACTGTAAACCTGTCTTTCTTTCCTCTCCCTTCCATCCTCAGCATCACTCTTCCAAATGGAAAATGTAAGTCTGGTATCATGTTCTGTGAAGGTTACAGACTCAAACCTCACCTGAGGAAGGTTATGAACAAAGGCCAAGATCCACAAAGGTATTTAAATATGTAATTCTAATTAATTTATATGTGTCTGATCCTGAAAACATTTATTTATGTGCTCAGCTTTCACTGGCCATGTGATCTTCCTGCAGTCAAAGACATTACTCACCTGTTAAAATAGAGCTCTGTATGCTGTGGTTCAGTAAAGAAATATCAAATGGAGAGTGTCCTGCCAGCAAGCCTCACATTTAATAAATTACAGAATGTCATAAACTCTGCCTGAATATTATGAGGAAGAAGGATTTTTTTCCCTTCCTATTCTTGTATTCTTGTATCACTGAAACTCTGCCCTACCTAGAGAGAAAAGTAGCTAAAAAGGCCCAAATACCCATCCACCTTATTCTACATTTTCTCTGTCAGCACCAACTGACTGTGAAAAGGCTTGAGTAGAGGATTTGAGTAGAGGATTTGAGGGTAGGATTCATGACACATCATGTTATGTATCAAAAAGTTAAATGTCTAAATCTGAGCTAGGCTCACTTCAGAATCAACAGACAAATGGGCAGCTCCAGGGACTGAGTCATCCCATCTGTTTCTGACATCTATGATGGGGTAAGATAAATCACACTTTGGAGCTGCCCATTTCTCTCCACTAAGGGAGCTTGGGGTGATGAGCTTAGGCTTAGTTGTTTAGTTTTAAGACATCCAAGTTAAGGCAGATGAATTTTACCTCAAAGGCTTGGAGTGTTTTCCTGAAACTCAAACCAACCTTTTGAAGATCACTCCTCATCCTTATAGAACACAGGTGTGCCAATATCCTATTTCTCATGTTTTTAATTCTATAGGAATAAAGTGAAGTATGTCTGTATGTGTGTGTATATATATACTTAATGGCTACACTGTCGAGTTGACCTTCAGCAAATAATTAAAACACATTTTAATCCTGCTGCATAATGTTTTTGTTGGCAGGTACCCCAGAGAAGGTACTCTCCTCCAAGGAGGCAGCTGGTGAATTTCTGACCATTGTATCATCCTTACACAATGAGTAGGAGCTTAAGTAGCTTATGGGCCATCCTACAGCTTGATAAGGCTACTTTGTAGTATGGGGCTAATTAATATAAGCCCTCCTTCACTTGAGCAACTGTTATGCCTTTATCTTTGTTTACCTCCTCTAACTACCTCATATAATGAATGTCATTAGCTATTGCCAATGGTTATGCAATCTCCCTGGGCATGATCCTAAATCTAAGCTAGCCATTGAAGCTTGGAGGAGTGGAATCAGTTCTTACATGCATACTCACATGGCATTAGATGTCAATATCTCCAGATAAACTTGAGAGATAGAGTTGTAAATGGTTTGGTGAGGCAGAAATGCTTTTGCACTATCAAGGAATCAAAATGGTTCAACAAGTAGGTTTTATTATTATTGCTATTTCTCTCTTTTCCATGGTGGTTAAATATTCTTCCTGTGTGTCTTCCTTAACTTGAAGATGCAGAAACTTGAGCACAGCAATTGCTTGGCCGAGAAATAATGCCAGCATAATGAAGTACGTGAAATTGAAGCAGCCAAATCAGTAAGTCATTTCACAAGCCTGATGAATCTGTATGACTCAGACAACAGCAGGCAGGTTGGTTAGGGTCTTGGTTGAAAAAAAACCAAGTCAATCTCAGACAAAGAATCCTGTCATGCTTTGCCATGTCAGTGTTTAATGAAGCACATAATTATGATGTTACCAGTGATGTTACCCAGGCATGAGGCACAACGAGGTGGTCTCAAAACAGGTCAGAAAACCCTGCTCCCTAATGTCTGAGCTCAGGTGCTCTTTCTAACTCTCTCTGTCTCTTTTGGGAGATGACTAACTTAACCTTGTTTCCTCAAGTAATAATCATAATGATATGTATAATGGGAATAACAGTTGTCTCACCTGCCTGACAGGGAGAAGGTGCTGTGCGAATTAATTAGTTTGTGAAGCGCTTTGAAGATAAGTGCTACGTTATTAATAAGTAATACCCACTGCACTTAGATACAGCTTGCAAGTGATTGTATTATATTACAGTGCTTAGATAACACAGAGATAGTTGCCTTAGAAATACCAATAGATGATAGAGAGTTGAAGTGATAGATAACCAGCAGATTTCTTGTGTTTTCACTTGGCATCATAACTTCTATTGGCTTAATGATATTTAGCTCCTAAAATATGTTCCAGTAATGGAAATTATTACCTGCATTTTAAAGATATCATAGGAGAAAGGAAAAGCAGTAAGATCTGGTGAATAAATACTGCCCAAGAGTGAAAATGAGATGACCCCTCCAGGGCCTCTTCCAACCCTGTGATGTGTAATCTTTAAAGATAGTTCATTAACTTCAGTTCAGATCATGCAGTACAGCTTTCTGCTCACTGAACTTGTCTACCATGAATTGGGCTGGGAGAATAACATTCACTAAAAGGCAACATTGCAAATGTGTGAAAACTGACAAGAGCAGTCACTTCTCAAATGTAATTAAGCCAGTAAGTAAGGAAGTTTAGTACCTCCTGGGTCAGCAATACGATCCTCTGATGTGAGTGGTGGAGCTGGCAGCAGGCACTGCAGGGTATTTTAAATCTGGAAGCCTGACAAAAGCTCCTAAGGGGAAAATTAGTAAATATGTAAAAATAAGCAAGTTAACATAGAATTTCTCACACTTACCTGTGGTTTTCAGAGTTCATTGGCCTGTTAAGAATAAAGGGAGGTGGAAAGCTAAAATCTCGAAGGAGGAAGGTAAGGCAGATGGTGGTGGTGAAGGCTTCTGATTGCACTTAGCTGACCTGACCTTTGCTTGTGAATAAGGAGGGCCCTAAGTAATGTCATGGAATGTTTTTTTCTCCATGTGGCACTGCATTATCATGCTGTCCCTGGGAAGTGTCCATGCCAATGCTTACAGTATGGGGAGGTTTATGTTATGCAGCTTTTCCACCAGGCTAACATTTAAACATTGGAGAGCTACCTGAAGGACTTGATGTAGCTGATGAAATTTACTTTTAGTTTCAGGGCTTCTGAATCTATTTCAACCTCTCCTAATTTCTTAAACAAAAAAGCAGTATATGTATCTATTTCTATAAATTTTTATACAATCACAGAATCATTAAGGTTGGAAGAGACCTCTAAGATCATCAAGTCCAACCATCAACCTATCACCACCATGCCACTAAACCACGCCCCTAAGTACCACATCTATATTTTATTTTACAATGAATAGCATGAAGTTATAAGACATACAAAATTAGCACAATAAGGAAAACTATGAGCAATTCAAATTGAGTAGAGACAGCAAGGACAGCTTCCTGGTCCTCTTGTTCCTAAAAATCAGGAAAGAAATGGAGGTCTTACTTGGCTGAGCAACACAGGACCTACGATACACACATCAGCAGTGCTTGCTGACAGCACCCAGAAGAGGGCAGTGGTATGTGCAAGCAATGACCACTCCATTGCCTTCGAAAACAGGGAGACTGGAGGTCATAAAAATCAACTAAAAGCCATTTCTAGCCCATTCTCTGATGAATATGGGGGTGTGGCTGCCATAAATGTTAATGAGGGATCACCTTCATTGAAAGAAGCACATGCTCTTTTGTGAAGAGAAGATGAAAGCCTTTTATAAATGTGACCTACTGGTGAAAAAGGCATCTCTTCAGATGAAACCTATGGGTTTATACTGATGAGTTAGATTTTTTATTTATTATTATTATTATTTTTAAAATACAATACACTTTGTTAAGAAGAAGGATTAAAGTATTTGCCAAAATGATTTGTGTTGACAAAATGGCTTAGTACATTTGGCAGATTTATTTTATGAAGCAGAATAAATTAAGGTGTCTAGTAAAAAATGTGGGTTATATCCAGTGAAACAATCTCAAGTATTTCAGAAACTCTATTTTTATTCACTTTGCAAACGTGCTTAGTTGAACTGCCAGTCACTGTTACATTTCCATTTCCAAGCAATTAATTAAAATCCCAAATCAGGTTTTTTCTTGATCATGCCAGCAGGAGTTGGTTGCCATGGTAATAGGATGATCAGTAGCATTTGGGAGGGAGAAGAGGGAGAAAAAATGTTCTCTGTTTGGGCTTTTATTATTGAAACATAAGTGCAGGTCTGGAGGAGCCTGTTGGCTGATCTGTGCAAGCCTGTGGCCCAAATGGTGACAACTGGAAGTGAGGAAGGGTTCTCAGGATTACATTATTGTCAAGGATATAATTTGGTCCAATGTAGAAATCATTAGTGAAGCCTTTTCAGTCCTACAGTCTGTAGGTTGAAACCATGAATGCAGCTGATCACAGAGTTTCAGCAGTGCTAAGGAGGATTTTTTTCTATCTGTAATTGCCCACATTTGCAGAGAGATATCAAATATAATGGTTTTTCTCCCCCACAGGCCTGCAAACCTTCAGATTTGAAGCTCATTTTCAGACAATACTCTAGATCCATGGCAGTTTCTGAGAGCTGTTGCATATATGGGTTTAAGAAAGCATTAATGGTGTAGTCAAGGTGATGAAGTTGTATAGGTTGGTGCCTGGGACAGGGGATTACAGGGAGGACAACATCTGGCAAACTAGAAAGAAGGAGAGGGAGAGTAAGTCCTTCTCTGAAACAAGTATGGAAAATGGAGTCCTTCCTGAAGGACAAAACAGATCCAGGAGAAAGCAGAACTTTTCTGGGACACTTTCTTAAGCATTCTGTGGGGGAACAACCTGTGATTCAATAGACATTTTTAGAGCATGAGACCTGAATTCCTCCCAGCAGCAAGAAATCTGTCATGCCCATCTGGTGGGTTCCACAAAGCCTACTGAAGCTGGTAGAAATACTGCCATGGACATCTCTGGGCTTGGGTTCAAATGTGTGTGTTCAGAGAGGTGTCTGGATCAGTGAACATTTCAGCTCTGAATGCTGATCTCTTTTCTGACTAGACTGATAGTATGCTGGATGTGTTCTCCCCTTTGATATGACATCGTGTGCTGACTTCTCCATTACTGCTGTTAATTACTCCAGTCTTAGGTCAGAGCCAGTAGTGGAGAGCTGAGAAACTCTTACCTCCAAATTGCACCCAGGGTGAACTGTTCAGGGCAATTATGTTGCTTTTACATTATTGATTAGATGTGTTTTAACAGCATGACCATAGTGATAACAAGGGTTAGGAAAAAATGGCATTTACCATGTGCATCATCTGGGGAGAGGCACCAACCAGAGACAAACAGGCCAAAGTGCACAATGGCATAACTGTAAAGTGGACCTAGAGATGCCTTCAACTTAAATCAAACCCCAGCATTTCAATTTTCCACTTCAAACTTGATCAGTTTTCAATGTGATCAGCTTCACTACATCACCATACAGTGTCCTAGAGGTAGGATCATGAAGGAATTAAATAAAAATGTGGTAGAAGATGGAAAAAGTGGAACACTAACACAAAAAGCTTGTGAATCCAGAGCCTTGGTTGAAAGGTGTCAGTCAGCAGGACACTGAGGGATGGAGCTGAAGCATTCTCCTGGTGCTTCCACTGTCTTGCTCAACCCAGTTGAGTTTAAACATGCCTTGGACTGGTTTATGCATAGCTATGTAGTGCCTTAGGGTCCTTTGCAGCCTTGAGGGCATAGAGATGGAAAAAATCCTTCCTGCAGAGCATGATATTGCCATTATTCAGCTGCTGACAGTGTGGCAAAGTGGGATAGTAGCAGAGAGAGTCCCTGGATCCTTAGGATGTATCAGAGCAGAGGAGCACAGTGTTTCACATATGGTGCTTGTTAAGCCCCCCACGAAATCAGGAGATTGGTAACAGAATTACAACATGCTTAGGGTTATAGGTCATGCACCAAATTTCATCCTTATGTATTAGCTGAAAATTAATCTGAAAATAATTAGGGAAAGAATCCAGATATTAAAAAGAAAAGATTTGAAGAACATTAGGATTTCAGGTCTTACTGCAGCATAAAATTTATGTATGAGAGACAGTCTGAAAACAGTGTCTGGTGGCCTAGCTCTTTTGCTGGAGAGGAGTGTGACTTTGACAAAGTTCTTTGACAAAGTCCTCTCTCAGCTGTCACTTCAGAAAAGCCTCACCTGGCCCTGGGATTTGTTACTTGCCTTATGCTTACACTGTCTTGGTGGGGGCTCAGTATGGTTGGGATCTGAATGAGTTCAGATAGAGTTAAAGAGGCCAACAAGGGATTTATTGATTTGGATATATCAATTTGCACTAGTCCAAACAAGTTGGGTTCAGGGTCCCACAAACTCCAAGGGCTGCAGGGCAAAAGTTGAGCTTTTGATCTTCCATGTATTAGGATATAGTATAATGTAATGATTCAGGGCATTCTCTAGTGTCTCAAAATGGGTGGGAGGGGATTTGAGAATAATTGCTCCCTTTGTATTTTCCACTCTGAAGAACTTCATAGAAGTTTCATTATATAATTATTCTTATCATTGCATGGTGACCTCGTTTCTGCTCTTTTCCCTGGCATTTATCTAACTCTTTACTGACCTCAGACATTTATCTCACATTAACATTCCTATGGATAGGCAACTAAAATTTAGGGGGTCTGGCATGTAGGTACTCGAAGCAGATAAAACAACTCACAAGTTTACATCCTCAGTGCAACCTTGCCAAAGTATTTTGGAAACAAAGTCTGCATTCAGGTTGCCCAAATGAAGTGTCTAGAGCCATTTGAAAACTCCCCATAAATATGAGATATTCATATGGGGCTGGTTGGTGGGATACAGGGCCTGTAAGAAATACCCGTTTGGAGACACTGTTGGAGGTCAGGTACATACTGGATACCAAATGCACCTCAGATGGCACTTGACACTCTGAGGCATGTAAGTAAAGCCTTAGATGACGAGATTAGGTCAGATGCACAGGTTTTTATTGCTGAAATTTGATCAGTTGAGCCTCATCATCTCCATTTTTTACACATGAGGTATGTAATCTGGAAGGTTTTTTTAAGAAATCAGAATTTATTGACAATCCAAGGTTAGCAGACTATAGTAATATTTAACTGAACACAGGAGAAATTTCACTCAAGTCATATTTATGTGTTCTTGCTTTTCAATATTTTTTTCAGTTTTACACAAAATCCTTCTTTTACTCTTCAGAATAAAATAAAATATTTAGTATAATATATACATGTGCTCTTAGGGTATTTAATATCTTCACCTATGATTAAGTGTGTAAATATATATGTATTTAGGTAACACCAATCCAGGTGTAGGACCTTGCACAATATTCTGCTATTCTACTGTTGCTTCTGCTCAACAGCAGCTATTTTCTAACAAGAACTGTAAAACTGCAAAGAATTTTAGCACAGTGTTAAGCCAGCATTAGCACGAGCTAAAAAACCCACTCCTGTGATGGCTCTGAAGATTTCTAGAGGTCCAACTGACCAAAAATGGATTGCCAGCATCCACATAGGTAGACCTGGCTGGACAGATGCCAGAAGAGATTTTCATACTTAGATGGAGATAGAGAGTAATTTTTCACTGGAGAAATTACAGCTGTGCTTTGACCACAATAACCAAGTCATTGCAAGGTGGCCAATTCTTATGGTGGGCAGAAGATAAAGGAGTGGCTTACTCAGCTATAGTAAGGCAAGATTGATGGAGAGAAAGTTTTAGATGACAACTTGAAAATGAAGTTGATCTAAAAAGGGATGTGCCTCAGAAGACTGAAATTTCTTATGTTCTCAATAATAAAAAGCTATTAACAAAGCATTTTTAAGAGTATTTTATCTGGTATATCATGGAAAAAAGATCTAGATATAGGCAGTAATTAAAGATCAACTTTGATTTTGATAATCCTTTTTAATTGCTTTTTTAATTGTGGTGAAATTTTGAAACATTTCTGTGAAGTGCTCTGTGGAAAAAGCGCTGATGTAGAGAGATTAACTAATCAAGATTGCTCTATTCTGTTTGAATAACTAGAAAGGAACTTTGAGTGGGGAAGTGTAAAATAAATCTTCTAACTAATGTATGGCTCCATGTAATCTCATCTCACCTTCTGGGAACAATGTATAACAAATTAAGCTTGGCTCATGAAATGTCATACAAATCTGGCAGTGAGATTTCATTTGGAGGGAAGAGCTACTATTCTCTTGGTTCTTAACAGCCATAGAAAATTTCAATTATGTGAGCATCTTGACAAATTCTACCTCCAGGGTATGCAGGATTTTCTTAAAGTTTTCCTTAACCAACTACAGAGTCCCAAAGAACATGCCTGGTTTAACCATCTTGAGTTGTTCTTATTTGCAACTTGCCTAACCTCTTGGATAAGAAAACAGCCTTCACATAAGATGTGATTATAAATAAAAATCTAGTAGATTAATATTTTATGTGGCATAGTAAACCCAAAGTAAGCAGTAAAATGAGGGCATTGTAAAAACAGTAAACAATCTTGTTTTGTCTGCATCAAAATATGATGAACCATTAAGGACTGGATATACACCTTGAAGTTGAACATAATGAGACTATTACGAAAGGAATAAATAAGATAACACAGAGAAAGATTCCTAAGGGAATGCAGAGTGAAACCAATTGAACAGTTATACAAAAGGGATTGAAGCAGAGGAAGCAGAAGAGAAAAACTGTAACAGAGAAATAGGCACATGATATATTCCAGATCTATGTATCAAGATGGCTTTTTTTTGCAGCTGATTCTGATTGCATTTTATTGCTTTTACATAGCATTGGTTCCATTAAAAGATCTGGTAACTGTGTTAGACACTGATATGTACTTCTGCTAAATAGAGAAAAAATGTGCAAACCTGGATACTCCACAGGAGAAAGACTAGGAATAATATGCAGTCTGTATCCAGAATAGTTAAACTCCTTCATTCCTGTATCTTCTCTGTAGGTAAAATATACATGCAGACAATACACAGGTACTTCTCTGTCATGCCTCTCCTTGAAATACATGCATCAAAATAATCTGAGAGTTATCTGACAGAAATAGAGCAGGAGAGAAACTAGTATGTCCAAATTGTTCTCAAAACTCTTTAATTCATAGTTAACCCAAATATCATTCCATGTGTGGTCTCTAAGCAGAGCATAGAAGCCACTTTCATTGTCCATCCCTGTCTATCTTCCTCAACTCCAAAGGGCTATGTTTAATGAGTAGATTGGACTAAACTGTTAATAGTTAGGCAAGATAATCTCCCTTCTAAATATTGTATGTATATACCTAACAAAACCAAAGTGCAGCATTGTGCAAGCGTGCAAACTCCAACCAACCTTCAAATATTGTCATTATTTAGACTACCAACACACACTTTTAATTTCCAGTGGTAAAATCAGGAAGATTTCCTTATTAATTAAGCACTTAATTTTCTCCTGCTGTATGAAAGAAGGAGAAGCAGCTAATTGCATTTGAGATTCCCTTCAGCATAATTAGATCTAGGCAAATAGATAATCCCCTTGACACCAATGGCATACATCAAACTCATTTTAAAGCAATCATTTTGTTTGGGAATATCACACCTGCAGTAATTAGGCAAATGTATCTCATTCTCCTAAGGAATTGTTTGGGTAACACATGGCATTACCTTAAAAAATGGACAAAATGAAAGTTCATTTGTAACAATAATAATATAGTTGATGGAACAGTGAGAATATATTCTCTTTTAATTTTCAAGTATCAGCTCAAAGTACAATGACAAAAAATATGATTAGACTATATTATTCAGCAAGAGAAGTTTTAGGTCACAGGATACAACTGCATTTGATAACAGTAACTCCATCTTACATAGCTCTTTGAACTGAAAATTGATTCCCAGTCTGAAGTTCACCAGAAATTAATTTTAAAATAAATGTTTTTCTGACAACATAAGTAGTTGGATTTTGCCACTCCTGAATATTTTTTTTCTGTTTTTAAATGGCTTTTCATTTTTAATTTCTTGCCATTATATCTACTGTAAGTATGTAGTATAATAGAAAGTGTAAAAATCAAATTTTGATCAGCTTAAAATACATTTTTCCTTAGGGTTTTTCTTTCCAGTTCAGAAAAAGACATTTCTCCCCTACTTAGAAAAAAAAAAAAATCATCAATCTGCACCATTTCAAGTTAAAATTCCTCTGTCTATATATGTGTGTGGGCATATGCATGCTTGAGGGATATAAAGAGAAAGGTGGAGAAAAAGATGACCTTATATGGATAAGATATTAACTGTGAAATCATGATCATCATCTTTATTGGTAGTCAGAAGTTGAGAAAAACACAGTAACTATTGGGGGTAGTTCTGATCCTGTCCTGATATATCTTTTACAGCCTGAAATCTTAGTAACAGGACAATCAAAATACATGTTGATCACATTTTTCTACCATAAATACTGCATTATCTAAAGATTGATATCCAGGCAAACAGCTTGGGTAACAAAACTGATGAACAGCAGATGCATTCCTGTATCCTGGGATAACTGTTTGTTAGATGAAGTAAACATTACTCCTTTCTGTTGCAGAGGAAAGTTTGTTCTCATGGACTTCAGATGAACACTCACTGATGTCACCTCATAGTCTCTTGCTGATCTCGATGGGATTTGAAGTTAACTTCTGGAAATAAATATCTTAAAGTAGTACAAATAAGAAGAGCTTTCAATTTAATGAGAAACCCAAAAATCTCCAGAAGAAGCTTTTTCAGCTTAGATTAATCCAAACCAATTTATTTTCTCTTTTGTGTGTGAAACAGTTCTCTAGTTTTAGTGGACAAGTGTTTTGTTCAATGCCTTATGAAATGTTTAACTTGTTAATTATTTATCCTTGCTTTAAGATTCTTCCCTGATGCAAACCAATCTCTGTGAAAATTACATCTTGAAATACAATACTAAGATCATTTACTTTAACTCTCTTTTCTTCTAGTTCTCTTTCTACTCCCCACCTCTATCCTGGCTAAAATAATTTCTAAATTTTCATCAAACACCATAGATAGTTTTGATTTCTGCAGAAGTTTGTTATTGAGTGAAGCTATTATTTGACATATGTTTTTCTGTGCTTCACAAAGACACCATGCTTGGCAGCTTAGTAAAATCCTTGTGTCTGATACTTTTCTTTAAGGTTGTCACAGTATTTAGGTTAACCTGGTCTAGTGGCTGGCATCTCTGCCCATGGCAGGGGACTTGGAACTAGATGATCTTTCAAATCCCTTCCAACCAAAGCCATCCTAAGATTCTATGACCTAAAGCTGTCTTTGTTGAGGTTCTAACTGTTTTGCTAGAGGTTTTCAGTTTTCAAATCCCAAGGAGCACATTGGAAAACTCTAATACAGATAAGCTGATACAACTCAGATAGGTAAACTGGAGGATAAGTAGAGGTAGACACAAATGGAGACTTAATGCTGATATAGACAATTATAAGTTATAGAAGTTCAGTTCCTCCTGCTCTAAGTTCAGTTTTACAGGTTATCTTCCTACATCCCCCCTGTACAAAGAAATCTGATTTCTTTTTGTGGGTTCCTACAGCCAAATCTTGTTTTTGTTTCTGTGGTCTTCTACAGTGTGAGCACAAAATGAAATACTATGGAATCTTACCTAATGATCATCACAAACACAGAGCAATTGGTGAGCAGCAATGCTTCTAGCCAGTGAAATTGTGTTACCTTTGACTATAAACCAGGACTTTGGGATGGGGCAGGGATGGTCTCACCTGAACACCAAGCTGGGGCATGGCTAACATCTATACTCAGACCTTAGAATGTGGAGGCACTTCTAAGGTTAATAATACAGGCACAGCCAATACACCCTACCTTTACCACTGAGTTCTGAGTCTCATAAGACAGGTTCAACTCAAACTCATCCTGTAAATATAAATACATGCTTTGCCACAACGTGTTTCATCAATAGAAAACAGCCTCCCCAATCATTCATCACTTGAAATGATACACACAGGTGCTGGAGTGGAGTGCAGCTGTTGATGAAGTCTGATGCCAAATTATTTTCCTGAGGTGAGTTGATACTGAGATTTTGTTTTCCACTATTTTTTTTAAGAGAGTGAGGAAGAGGAGAAGGATTAGAATTTTAAATCTTTCTTTTTCTATTTTTTTTTCTTTAAATGACATTGTCTGTAATATTCTTTCTAATCATAGCAGATGGGACTGGTAATTCAGTAGTTTGTGAGGCTGCATACACACTTTGAAAATTTATTGCTGTTTGAAAGCAATCCTGAGAAACTCAGGTTAAAACCTTATGTGCTGACTCTTTTGGTTAAAACAAGAAGTTCCCAAGATGTGAAAACATCCCATAAAACTTTCATTTCTAGGTTTCATTTTTTTCCCCCTCCCTATTCTGTACTGGGACAGTTGCTTTGAGAAGCTGTAGGTGTCCATTCAGATATGTATAATGGCTTCTGAGACTCACCAAGAATGGAAAGAATCTAACTTCAAGTCCTTCTCCTATTAAGTCCATAATTCAGCCTCATATTTTCACAGTCCAGATAAGAGCCTCAAACACAGAGGACTGGTTGAGTTCCTGTGACAGTGAGAACATGGGGGTAGGTGTCTCTCAGAACTTCCTATTGAACTTCTTCCTCTTTCTATAAATAATGAAACAGTCATTAAGGCAGAGACTTAAAATGTAACCTTCCAAATGATCTATACAAAAGCATTAACTGCTTAACCAGGTTGTCTCTTTGTCCAATGAATATTTAACTCTTTAATATTAAGTGGATACATATTCCTTTCAGTTTTCTCTGTGAAGCAGTACATGAAAGCAGAAATTTGTTGAAGGCTGTCTGTGTAATCTGCAATGTATCCTGTCAGTTTTGGTTGCTTTCTCATTGGTAAATGACAACAGTGCTACCTATTCCAACATGACCTTGTGCATAAAATGGGTCAGTATGGGTCAGGTTCACTACTCATCTTTGGTCAGCTAGAACTCAAGATATTTAGTTTAAGGTGATCTGCAAGGACCACTCTTTCTTGCACTGAGGAGAGCTGGATACTTCTTGAGGGTGTTTTATGCTACTCATTTTACTGGGGACAGAATGAATCTCTTGAAAGATTGGTTCTAGTTCCCTGTCCAGAGAAAAAATCTAGATAATAAATTTCAGCTAAACCTCTTAGTTTTAGATATATAAAGTTAATGGAGATGAAAATAATTTTTCCTTTAAAATGACTAGATCTTGACAGTGTCAAACTCTATTTTTTAGGTTCTAAGTATAAGTGGTGTATCACACTGGACATGATATTAAATTAGCTAGTTTTAGTTTTGCATTGAAGATAATACAGTCAAAGGAAAGCCTGGTCAAGGAATATTGAGCCCTTAAAGCCAGATCATTCTGTTGAGATGGAGACTTGATGCATATAAAGCCAAGAAGGCTCATCTACTTTATTAGCTAATTAAGGTTACTGATTAGTATTTAGATGGAACAATTCAGAATGATTCCTGTTTCTTCCAAAGTGGAAAAAAAATGATCCTCAGCAAGGGAGGGATGTTTTACCAACTGTCTCTTGTTAAAATATTATCAGCATGTTTCTCCTCATTTCTGTCACAGCTGGAGAAGGTGCTCACAGCATCTCCCATTTATTTAATAGCACATCCTGGCTTGAGTCCTCAGAGACTTTTGTTTCCCTGTTAAGTGAAGACTTTATTTGGAGATTATCAGAAGCCAGCACTACTTCAGAAAAAGCTGGTGGGCTGCAGCATGACACAAGAGACTCCCAAAGAAGGAGGGTTGTGGCCCTTCCCTCCTCACATAAGAGCAATCCCACAGCTTCCCAGTGCCTGCATTTGGTGAGGATAGAAATCTGGCTGGCACATCCTAGCCTCTGACTCCTATTAAAACAGCAACAAAGGGCACCCACCCCAGGATGCCAAATGAACATCCAAGTGCATAACAATTCAATCCTTCCTTCCTTCCAACTCGCTAAAGGAGTTTGAGACAGCCACTTCCATGACCTTGTAAAATGTCTGCAGCATTGCAGAAACAACCAATTCCTCTTTGTAGTAGGAGAAAAGGAGGGGTTTTTTGGAAGGAGGGGTGGTTGTTATTTTATTTTTCCACCTCACCCTCCCTCCTCCTTTCCTTGAGCAAATCCCCATAACAAATAAAGTTACACTTCAAGACTGGATTACGCAGACTGTTAGGTTTGGGTGCCAATGTTTACTTTAAGTTAAAAATGATACTTCTGAGAATTCAAATAATATGTTTAAAGTATTTCCAGGCTATTGCTTTGTTTGTATGTGTTTTGGCACTGATTCCCTCCACGAATATGTCAGTTTTGAAGGAGAGATGAATGCTGTTCAGCTACAGCCTTTGCCTATTGATCATACATTTAACATCTCTTGACTTTGTTTCTGTGTTGTTTTGGAGGGATTCGTGGGAAACTTAAGAGCACATTTTGCAGAGGAATATTGTTGAAACCTTACCTCTTTCAAGGCAAATATCCTTGGATGGCAAGTAGTCTAATGGAGGAGTAGCAAGAACCCACAGCACTGTTATTCATAGATCAGAGTAGATAATCCAAATAGTCCTTTTGACCTCAGAATTTATATATCTATCAAAAGCTTTCAGTTCAATTTTTCATTGTGGTGGCTTGTCTGGGACAGAGATGAAAGGACTAGGGAATTTCTGTCTCACCTGACATCCTCTGCAAGTTATTCCTTTCCATGGCTCTCTTTTCTCTGAAAGCCATCTTGCCTGATATCCCCAAACAACATGCTGGATCCTGTACTCTCAGCTTGATTCAGCTTCTCCCGAGGCATGTGTATCCCTTGGCTGCATACACCTGAGCTGGCTTCTCACAAGTTACCCCTGGAGTCACACCTGAGATGAGATATAGGCCAGGGGCAGATGAGCTGACTTCAGCTGAGTCAGTTGTGTGAGCATGGAAAGCTTATTAACTCAAGCTGAAAATAGTATAAACATGGCTGTGGCTGTAGACACCTGGTCTGCAGCTATATAGCAACAGCTTGAATTGTCTTGGCATGAAGACCTCCTTAACTCACTCTATTGCACTTCTGTGAACTTGACAGACCCATTTCTTGGTTTTAATCTATTATTTCTTTCCTGTCTCCATTTTGCCTTGATCTTTCATAAATGCAAATTGTGGTAACTTCTATATGGAGGCAACTTCCTCTGAGAACTAGGGAATATACTCAGGGATTTCTGCAAGCTTCAGAAACAGAGAAAGAGGTTAGGGATAGCAAATGAGCAAATGTATAAGTGATTGGGTTTTCTTTTTTCTCCACTTGTAATTTTCTCTTATGCTCTCCAGGAATGGTCCATCTACATCTCCTAGAGATTTTGAAAGACTTAGGAAATCAGCAGGGAAGGTAGGTAGAACGAATATCCTCCAACCTTATCTTGAGAGCAAGCTGAAGCTGAAAGTTTTCCCATCTATTTCATCTAGAACTGATATTCATTCTTGGGAATGATTTGTGGATGAACTTCACAGGCTTTGCTTCCACAAAGTTCCATTACCCTTTGTGTTTATTTCAGGAGTACATAGTGAGTCTGGAAAGTAACTGGACTTTCTGAATACTTGGAGGAAATGTAGGAACAAATCTATTCATATGTATTTTATTATGTTTTAAATAATGGGTGGATGCAAAAGAGGAAAAGTTGGTCAAGTTAATTAACATTTACTCAATGAAAAAAGATGTAACAAGAGTATTAGAAATTACTTGACATTGAGATAAAGCAGTAAGTCATTAATTAGTTATCTTATTAGGGCTATAGTAGGAGTCCTAACAAGGTCACTGTGACTTTGACAGTGACCACAGCTATATTGCTTCTAGGATCTGAAAGGGAGAATCATGTTAAGGAAACTGGATAGGTAATTATTCAAAGGTCAGGAGGGAGGGTCAGATGATTGCCAAGCTGGTCAAAGGGAAAAGCATGTCATCAAAATAGCTGAAATTATGGTTGTCTGTAAACTCATTGTCCCTTTTCAAATTGACATCAAAGAAAATGGAAAGCATTGATAATCTCTCTAAGAAGATAATTAAACAGATGGGCATAAAAATTAAAAAGAGAGATAAATAAGCTAATGAATAATGTACCAGAAAAAGAGATGCAAATGTAAATGTTGAAGTATGGACAAGCTTTATAGGAAAAGCTTACAGGCTTTACTAACTTGGAAATTTTAAATAATGGAAATATGAAGATTTTCATTCTTAAAGATGTAAATGAATTCAGTGGTAGGAAATGCCATGGCCCTGAATCTCTCCTGTTTCTGGAAACAGTTTTGCTTGTGTAGTTTGTGGCAACAGAAATGGATGTGAAACAAGAGCCAGCCTTCTCTCCTCAAACTGTTCCAGTATCTCAGCATGTATCTTGTCTTTTGAAAGTTTCTTCTTGGCTTCATTCTTATTTCCCCCTCTCCTCACTCCATTTGAATGCAGGTGTGGATTTACTGTGGAGACTTTAGCCTTTTTCCAGCAGTGGGAGTCTCCTCTGTATGGTTTATGCTTCAAGCTAGTTACAGACTTGCAATGGCAAACCTAACCTATTAAGATTAAGGCTATATCTGCCACTGGCTCACAGCACTGTGAAAAAAATCCAGCTGGAGCCAAAGACTTAAATGTTGACCCCACAGTCTTACAAGTTTATTTCAGCTTACTTCTGCAGCCCTAAGATGTGCCTAAGTGCATATGTGAATGCAATAAATAAAGATGAAACAATATGTCTTACTTAGAGAGCAGACAGGTTTTCCTCTTTCCACAGGGGAATAAATGATGTTCAATTGACCTCACTTAGGCTGTCCTAACTTAAAGCAAAGGGCTGCCATGTGAATAAAGGTACCTTATATTGCATTAATTGTTCCCACTTCTACATAGGAATTGAAAGCTTTCCTGTCTATGGTATAAAATAAAGATTTTATTTTGCACTTAAGTGTGTTCATGAAGGGAGCATTACATCACTTTATCAACATAATGAAAATAAAAGAATACAGGGAAGAGCAAACTAGATGAAACAGAAAGATGACTCTGAACTCTTTTGGTTCCTTTGTTTTCAGATTGACTCAGATGGCTTGTGCAAACAGAATAATAATCAGAGATTAAATTTTCCATTGAGCAGAACATAAAAAAATAAATTTCCAGGTATGAAGAATTTTCTCTGGAAGTTCATGGCTGTTGTTTAAAAAAAAATAATGACCTACTGCATAGGACACCCAAAAATATCTGTGTTCTGGTCTAGATACATTGAACAGGGACATGAACCTGAATTATCTTTCATTGCAGATGTTGCCTGTAGACCAGACTACTGGAGAAGGAAAACCTTTTTTTAAATTCCCTCCTTGTCTAAGATCAGAGATATATTGCCATGGAAATTTTCAGTTTTCATTAAATGACACTTCCCAGGGAAAATTCACCTTTTCCAGTTCTAATGATGACAGGAATTTCAGAGAACTTCAACCCATTTTTTGCAGAGAAACAGAATCTCCAGCAGCTGTAATTCTGATTTTAAAGTGTAACTCTCCATTTCTGTTCAGCAGATGCTCATGCAGCATGGGACATAGTCTGTATCATTATATATTTTATGTATATCAACAGTTTTGGCACCTACTGCAATATTCCTATATGCAATGCAGAGAGTTACAAACCTCTGGAGAGATACAAACCCCTGAAGCTCTCCAGAGTAAAACATCCTTTATCTAAGTTAGGTACCTGGAACATATGAGAGACCTGTCTCTGGAGGCAGAAAGCCTCTGAAAACTTTCAAAGCTTCTCACTTATTTCTGTTGACCATATAGGAAATGTAAAGATTTAAGCAAGTTTCCTCTACTTAACACCTACAACCAAGATCCAAAGCACATGTCTAACTTGACCATGTCCCTGCAGCCATGCCCATCTCTCTTTGCATTAGTATCTATCATTGTGGCAGCCAGTGCAAAATCTTTAGACCTTGATAACTCTGAATTTAATTTTACCTTAGGAACCACAGGAATGTTCAAGGAAACTGAAAACTAGAGCTGAATCTGGCCCATTAATTTATTGGTTTCAGGGGGAGGGGAAGGAGAGGATTTGTTTGTGTTTCCATTATTTACACAATGCAAATCAGTCACAAGGTAAATCTCCTTAACAAGGAAGTTTGGGATACATTTCAGCTTCTCTAAAAATAGTCTATCTTGAAATTGAGATAAGAGGATACCACAGGAATGTGATATCCATTCTTGTTGGATTCCACCTAGGTTTCATACTAATGCTTATCAACTGACAACAAGATGTAATATAAGGACAAGATTGTCTTTATGCTGCCAGCTCGGAAGTGGACTTGTGCCCAGCTTATTTCAAGCAGGTATCATCTTTCTTTCTTTGAATCTGAAAACTGCATCTGGATCTAACTCCAGGATGTCAGTTCTGTGCCTGATGAAATTTCTTTCAAATACTCCTGGAAGTTGCTGATGCCCAGAATCCTTAATGATGACTTAGTTTCCATATATCTCTGAATTTGCTATAAAACAGAAGAGCAAGGGGAGAAAGGAAGAAAGAGATGATCTCAGGGCCCTGAAGACAGATGACTGTTTGCATTCCTTCTTGGTGATGGTTATTATTCAGGCTTTTGGATACATGATTTTTTTTTTTCCCCTTTCTGGTGGATGAAATTGTGAAAGACTCACCAGCACACCCCACTGCTTGTCTTCCTGTGGTCATTGCTTCTCTGGAGTCTCCTGTCTGAAGCCTGCAGGCACACTCATGAGACACAGGCTTCCTTTCAAGTACTCC
Source organism: Galbula dea (assembly GCA_013399015.1). Lineage (NCBI taxonomy): Eukaryota > Metazoa > Chordata > Aves > Piciformes > Galbulidae > Galbula > Galbula dea. The sequence continues at coordinate 7,801,698 of VWZX01003204.1, read as the reverse complement.
TTGGAAAAAGGTGGGCTCCATGTAGTAATGCTCTTTCTTTTTGTCTTTGCTATTTCCTCCTCATATTCTTCAGGTGTCTTCAGGGGATTCCTCAATGTCTCTTGACTGTATGTCCTATGAGAGAGAATAAATGGTGCAGAGGCTGAACCAAAAGTCTTTTGCTGTTACTTGTCACAGCCTTAAGACTCCCAGAGGAGGTCATTCTGTGCTCAGACAGAAGAGGCACCTGCTCCCCCACTGTGCCTCACCAAGATCCTCATACAATCTTCTTTATCTCAGGCTTGAAAAAATGGCTGCTTGAGTAAGATCAGCACTATCTCTTCTGTGACTTTCAGCTGCCTTTGTCCCATCCTTTTCCCATCAGCAGGATGATAATAACCTCTTAGAGGGGCACCTCTCCTGACAAACCTGCTGTCCTTGGTTGGCTTCACACTTTAGATGTTTGTCTCTGGTTAGAGAATCATCCTGATTTAATGATGTACTGGCAGGTCTGAGATTCCACCTTTGGGCATTTCACCCTTTACAGAGATGAGGAGGCTGAAGGCTACATGCAGAGTTACTCACTTCACAGTATCACAGTATGTTAGGAGTTGGAAGGGACGTCGAAAGATCATCTAGTCCAACTGAGAGGTTGTATAAGGTAAGATCATATTAAAAAATACATCCTGGAATGTATCTGAGACTGCTCTAAAGTATACTGGCATTTGGAGGAGCCCTCTGATGAATCAACATCCAGGAACAAGAGGTGCCCAAAGTCCCTGTTGCCATATAGCTCAACTTTCCCAGCAGCACAAATGTCATCTTCCATGCCATTCTCAGCAAACTGAGGACAAGGGGATGTGCAGTATGTTACTTCTTTCTCATTGCAAAAAAGTTGACTTTAAAATCTCTCCAGTTCCCAGATTTCAACCTCTTTCTCTAATGCCAAAGCATAAGATATTTTTCATAGCTTTAATGCCATCACATCTTTCAATGCATTGCCTCAAACTGCCAAAAAATAATGCTCCTAATCAAGGCAACTCTATATACAAGCTATGACTTACTCCTTCCTAGGTGGTGTTAATCAGATTTCATTTATTTTTTATAGCATTAGGGACATTAACATTACCCTCTGGAAATGTTCCTCTTTCTATTTGTCCTTGGATAAGATATCTCCTGTAGGAAGATAACTTTCCTTCTGAAGATAAATGTTTCCTGATAAAACAATATTGTTAACCTGTAACAACTGCAACATGAAATAAATGCAGTTGTCAAGCAAACTTTAAAAGGGAGAATTAAAAATAATAATAAAAAAAAGAGAGAGAGAGAAACCCAGGACACAGATTAAAATACTGTTTTATTGTTCTTTGCTCTCCCCAAATGCATTTATCTTTCTGGCTATCTCACATGATTGAATAGCAGAGAAGTCACCTGAAATAATGGCAAATGACAGAAGATGTATTAGCACCACAGGGCAATGTGTTTGTTCTCAGGAAGAGGAAGGAGAAATTCAGATGTCTTTCATATTGCAGCTTGCAAAAGAACTCAGTGTGGATTAAACACCCCTAAGGCTTCTATATGAACTATAGGATGGACTTCAAGTCTGCACATATTTATGTGTACCTATGCCTCTTGTTCTGTAGTATGGCAAATCTAGAGCTTCTTGATAGCCATTGAAATCAATGGAAGAGTTCCTGCTAGTTCCAATGAGTTTTTTGTCAAATCCTGACTTCTTTCAGATCTTGTCCAGATGAATGCTTCAACATCTGCTTAATATGTAAGCAGTTCTACTCCAATATAAGAGGATTTTGCCAGGTAGAAGATGGTTTTCATAGCAAAACTGATATAGATATGGGTTATTGGATGAGTAAGGGGAAAAATGAGGCATAGAAATGGGTGAACATAAGGATGACAGAGGTGAATAATATTTTAGCTCTCTTATGATATTTTCTTGGGATTTTTTGTTTGCTTTCTTGCTTGCTGTACCCCATGATGTACTAAAAAAAATATCCAAAAGCTTATTTTCTTTGTGTTTTGCTTGGTTTTGTGTGTTTGGGGTTTTTTTCCTAGATATCTTGGTTCTCTGCTTATTGTTTCCTTTCTTGGAATGCTGGTTTCATAATGAAGTCCAGATTTAAAGGAAGTTGGTTTTCTTTCCTAGTTCAGGTTCATTTTAAACTTTATTTAGAATATGTATTATTCCCTATGGATTATTGATGTGTTTTGCATTTACCCAATCTTAATGCCATGCTGATATCCTCTGCTCATGATTCTAATTTGCCAGGGCCAGTATCATCAATGTTTCTAGTTCTTCCTTGGTCAGTACCAGCTTCATTAGCTTTTCCATAAATGGGCAGAGGGAAGAAAGATGTCCATTACATGAAATTAAAACAAGAATAAAGTGATGAACTACAGACAGGTTCAGTTCCCTCTCAGGCACCAAACTAATGTATTTGCATAAATTTGTTATGATTTAATTATATACATGGAAAATATATAGCAGTAGCTTACAATGGCACAGGTTCAGTATTTCAGGACTAGGTTATATTTTGAGGTTATAATAGGCCAAAGACTATAATAAATCAAAGACTATGAAAAAGCCAGGTTGGATGGAGCTTTAAGCAATCTGACCCAGTGGAAATTGTCCCTGCCCATGTCAGAGGGCTTGGAATTGGATGATATTTATGGTCCTTTCCAACCCAAACCATTCTGTGAGCCTATGTTTTTATGATTCTACAATTCTATGATTGTATGAAATGAATAAGCAAGATTATTCTTGGTTGTAGAACAACTTACATTTGGTTCTGTACTTCACTGAAAAATTTTTGGTGTAGTTTCTCCACATTTCTAGTCCTCACTTGAAATTTCCCCACAGCAACACTGCCTTTCCTTTCTTTCAGGGGTAGTAGAAGAATAAAGCTCCTGGTGTGCTCTGATTTGGAGGCAGGGAAGTCATATCTTAGATCACACATGTAACCAGAGCCCTTGAAAATCTCTCCATGGGTGTAATCAGAGGGAATGCTGCTATTTATTTCTGGGAATACTTGGAACAGTATCAGAATACAGGAGTAACTGGTGTCTGGAGCAAGTCCTAGGGACTCACCTTCTTCAGCTACCTCTAACTTATCTTCTATGTACAACAAAACAAAAACTTACTGTCTTGCTGGGATTTTTTGGAAGTTTTATTTATTTTAAAGTACATTATCTCTGTTGAGCAGAAGATGCTCCACTGTAGGTCCCACTGTATGTTCAGCAGCTAAAACTTGGTTTCTGTGTAGCAAAAGAATGTAATTCAAAGGCAGTGTATGGGAGAACTAGAGCTGGTTATTTCTATAAACAGAAGTACTCTTTGTGTCATTTACCTATAAAAATACCTGTTTGTCTTACCATTGCTCACCTAACTCAAACATATGTTTTTGCACTGTCACCAGGGTGAACTGAACAGGCTTTGGCCCTTTGTCCTCTCTATAAAGGTGTCATTAGCTTGTCTTATTCTCATCTGCAAGAGTCTCTGTTCTTCTGCTGAAGTTTGTGTGGTTTCTCTCATGGTCTCTTAATGCATTTTACACCACATTTCCTGACCTTTGGGACAGTAAATTGCATCTCATCACATAACCCCAACAGATCTAGCTGGATGCCTTTATGTGCCCTAAGTCAGTATTTTAGTGTGTGTTCTCTTTGTAGTTTCAGAGGAAGGAAGAAAAAAGGGGGATGGAAAGAGGTTGGTAGCTTTTATGATTATAAGAGCTTTTCTTAGGGCTTTAGCTAACTATTAAGTAAATATGTTTCTTATTTTAACCTCTCAAGTGCCCCAGGCCTCACAGGGATATTTCACATACATGGATTTTTGTGGTAGGATGTAGGTCATGCTATTGCACTGATTAGCATGGACTCTGCCTTTCAAGATATGCCTCTGGGTGGGATGTTCTTCCAAAGAGTAACTGGATTAGTCACTAGGTCAAAGACTAAGTGCTTGGTCTTTGTGGCCTAGAAATTCAATACTTTGTCCCAAGCTGGAGCCATTGAGCCAAACAAATGAACTTTCTGGGACCTTGCCCAGCATCTACCTGTTCTGTGTTTAAACAACAGGAAAATTCCTTCTAGCATTTATCTGAGGATACAGCTTTTAGACAAGGTGGTTATAAGGTGAGGTGGTGGACTGCAAGTTTTGTCTCAGTTTTCAGGGTATTTTCTGAGATACTTTATAAGCTAAGGAATCTCAAATCCATTAAGAACTGTGAGACAGATAAAAAATTGAATTTCAGTTCCAGCCTAATGTCTTAATCCATTTCTGACTAAACGTTTTACTCTGTGTTTAGTGTTAGGGACATCTGCAAATGAGCACACACATGCACACATTGCACTAAGCTGCTTTTTTTCTTTTCCTACTTTCACAGTTAAGGGTTTTCTTCTCACTTCCCTCACTCCTTTTAATGTCTTTTAAGAGAAAGACACAGTCAGCAAAAACCAGCATTCTGTGGCTAATGTGAATCAAGAAGGATGTGTCATGTATAATGAGACATGAATAGCTAAGGAGATTGCACAGCCTGTATCATAGGCACAGGGAATTGGATGGTGAATCCTTCTTAATATAGGTCATCTTCTTGCTAAAACATATGATCATATCCCTATTTCCAGCCTAAATGTACTAATGGACAATTTATATTATCCTTATTCATGATAACATTGTGGTTTAGATTGTCTTTCTATTGCCCTCAACTCCCAAACATACTTCTAGACCAATGCATTTATTCCTAGACTTATGCCCCCTTCCAGTCTTCCTCTCCTATTTTAAACTAATTTGCTTGTAAATGCACAATCAGCCTTGTCCATATTAGTCCAGAAAAAGGCTGAGGTGTGCTTGCAAATGGTACTGTCTTCCTTGTCTCTGTGAGAAACAGCTGATGTGATGCCCTGAAATTGCTGATTCCTTTTTTTTTTTCATGGCCAAATAACTTGATTGGCTCATTTTCATTCCAGTAGGAAAAGATCTCCTTTTCCTTTGACATTCAAAAACTAAGCATCTGGTACAAGTAACTGAATGACATAAGGTCTTTGTCAATGTAAAGGACAGGAAAAGGCACCTCAAGAACATCTTTAATTTCACCATTTTTGGATAAGATGAAATATCTCCAGGATTCTCTCACTTAACCATGTATGACTTAAGTTAGAATGGAAGAGCTCAGCAATCCTTGGTCAACTACATCACCCACGCTTCTCTCTCTACCATTTCATAGGAAAAAATTGTTCATGTGTCCCCACATATGAAACAGAAACACTGCAGTGCTGTGGTAAGAATTCAGGGAGGTGAAAGAAACTGTCACCTAGTTCATACTTGTGTTAGCTACAACACAATGAGCTGTAGTCAAAGATCATTTTCCTCTGTTGTGAAGTGCACTGGGCACCTTCATCTCAGTAGACTGGCCAATGCAACCTAAGTCCTACAATTACCAGAAAATCATAGAATGTTTTAGCCTGGAAGGGTTCTTCCAAGTCATCTAGTCCATTCCCCCTGCAGTGAGCAGGGATATCTGTAACTAGATCAGGTTGCTCAGAGCCCTGTCCAACCTGGCTTGAAAGGTTTCCAGGAATGGGGCATCTACCACCTCTCTGAGTAACCTGTTCCAATGCTTCACTATCCTCATTTTCTCCCTCATATCTATTCTAAATCTTATTTCTTTTAGTTTAAAACCATTACATCTTGTCCTATCACAACAGGCCTTGTTAAAAGATTGTCCCCATCTTTCTTACAGGCTTCTTTAAGTACAGAAAGGCTGCAAAAAGGTCTCCTCAGAGCCTTCTGTTCTCCAGGCTGAACAACCCCAATGCACCCAGCTAATTAAGATCATACAGTCTGTGCTGTATATTATTATTTATTATAATAAAATATTATTATATTTTATTA